>VKOC01019630.1:0-57743 GCA_009364415.1 Spea multiplicata | reverse complement strand
AATTATGCTTGTGGTACCCCAACTTGCTCTACCACAGACACCCAACTTTCTCACTAAAACCAGATGCTAGGGACCCATGCCAACACTGATCATCTTAATTGTATATTAGGAAAAGGTAGGGATGGTGGGAAACAAACGTTTGTGCTGATTCATCCAAGCAGGACTGAATATAAGTTTTCGCAAACAAATTTTAGTGTACCAGTAATACAAAAAGGTGGGAGTTCCCCTTTGAGGTACAATAGTGCAGGCTTTTGTTAATGCTAATTAAGGGTCTGTTTTAAACTCACCAGCCCAACCTCCCTGGGCTCTGTATAGACTTAATGTGTGTTCAGGCAGACCTTTATTTAAGCATAATTAATAGGCTTTTCCCTATGGTCTCCTGTCCGATCCCTAATAACCTGGAAACTGGGTCCATGCACAGTCCTGTAGCCTCTAAATTAATACTTATTTACAAGGCTGTAGAAACTTTATCTGATTGTGTTTTCATAATTTTGTACAAACCTGCATAACCTTGTTACTGTGAACAGCTTTCCAGAATGACTTAATCCCAACTGCTGGTTAATGGTTAATGTACCATTAATGACCCATCTACATACCTGGGAACTTTATTGCTCCAGCCACCTGGAGCCCCCCGCCTTGCAGGATGCGGGAAAGAAGTCCAGCTGATGTCAGTGGGTGGTCCGACTGATGTCGGTGGGTGGTCCTGATGACACATTCTCACTGACGTTGCAGGACATTGACACTGTTTAAGGGGGGAATGGACCAGGAGTGGGGCATGCTTTAACACTGCTCCCTCGACCCAGAGTTTTCTGGCGGTGACCCAGAGAAGCAGAGTATCTATAATGATCAAATAGGAAATTGCATATTAACCTGTGCCAAGAATACCATGTAATATTTAATAGATAAATAGGAATATATGAATTGAGAAATAGAGACGGACAGAGAGAAAGAAAGATCCTTCTGTATGACTTACAGAGCTTATGTTTTCACAATAAGAATTACTATCTTATACATGGGAATTTACACAGCCTCCAGCATCTTCCTCTGCAACTATCTAATGATTGATAAAGCAGCTTTGTTTGCATTCTTGATGACTGATAGGCAATTGTATGTTGCATGTTTTTTTTACTGGTAACACGCAAAGATAGAGTATTTTAGAGCTAGAGATTATTTTAGAGATTCATTTTAAAAATGTTAATCCATGAATGCACTTTACTAAACTGAATAGAAACTTAAACCAACAATAAAAACATGAACACAAGTGTTGGACCATTTTATAAATGTATATGTTAGAGTAGTTAATAACACGCGGGATTCTTGGCATTGTCTCAGTGGCCCTTTGATGTACACATTTTAAGTTCAGAACAATTGGTTTCGATTGCTTGTCAAATAAAGTAATTATTCACTAAGTTATGATATGACAAGTGGTTTGCATTCAGTCCAAAGATGTTACCAGCAATGGATGAAAAAAGTATCTTCTGTATCTGCTTGAGTTTTATTACTGTGTGTTTTTGGCTTACTTTGCTAATACAGATAACAGAGGATCTCTTTTGAAATGGTGTCACAAAGGGGCCTATTACATTAAAAAAGAGAAATATAAAAGAGGCAATAATTCCAGCAAAAACTATATGTTACTAATTTGTCTATTTAATGCAGGTGTCTTCAAAAGGTAGCCCGGAAGCTACAGGTAGCCAGCCATCTGGCTAGTTCTAGTAGTAGTTCTTGATCATCCAACGTGACACATGTCTGACTTAAGGCTGGGCAAAAAAAAATCCTTATAAAAAGCCTTTTTCTGAGTTTAAGTTTATGTTAGTGTTTCCATGACCACTTGTTAATTGGAAGGAAGTGTTAATTGCGATGTTTCGCCTGTAGGAAGAAAATGTCGGTTTCAGCCTGGTTTTGCTGTTGTCATAAAATATTATAGAAAATATTACAGAAATTGGAACAGCACAGCTTTTTTGCAGCAAAGAGAATCAAAACCGGGTTTCAATATTTTGTTGTATTCCGAAGCAGAGTAGCTTAATATGTATATTCTCTAGTAGTTAACTCAAATATTACATAAATACATAAAAGATACATAAATAAAATCATTAAAATAATTTTGTATTAATTGTCAAAATTGCTAATTAAGAGAACTGTAATCCTGTAAAAAAGAATCCTTTCATATACTATATATTTTCAGAAAATTGTTAACCTACCCCATAAAAACTGCAGAATTTTACAGGATGTTTAGTCAAAAAGTCAAGGCCAAGAGTTGGTTCCAAAGATCAACCGACGAGAAATCCTGAGGCTCGGTACACTGGGAATAAATGGACCCTGATTTATGATTAACCCCAAGGAAAGTCACACCCTTCCTTTAAGAAGAAAAGACCAACATTCTTTTTCTGTCGGGCGAGACATAGTAACAAAAGTGGCTTTGAATACACATCAAATTTTTCACCAGCTTTCAAAGAAACTTTCTGTAGATTAGTTTGTACAAGTAATGTTCCTTACATTTCCTTAATGTTCAAACAATTCCATAAACAGAAAATACGTGATTAGCAAATATATAGAGGTGAAGCTATTTCTCAGGGAATATAGATTTTTATAATGTCAAATATTGTGTGTTCTTGACAGTTGAGCTAATATAAACCTGGGCCAGGGCCGGACTGGGAATAAAAACTAGTCCTGCAAAATAATTGAATACCAACCCCATATTTCATGGCGCCATTATTGTGCACACAACACATGTGTTGTGTCCCAGTTCCAATACTTATTTTGTTCAGAAAAGGGGCAAACAATGCTAAATGAGAACATATTAGCCATAAATAAGATACATATGAAACAGATAGTTCCTAATACCACTGTTGCCCATGACATAATATAATGGTTTGGGACCAACTCGGAGAGCACCAGTTTAGTCTAAATATTCTTAAAAACTAAATGAACCATTTTGAAGGTTATTTAAATAAATTCCTGAACACATTTTAAAAAACACAGAAATCACTTTTACAGTAGATAATAAACAATACAAATAAACATATAGCTCATAAAAAATGTAGAGCTAAAAGGTTGGAGATTGGAAAGTGTGTGAACTGCATGGATGATCAGAGAGAATGCGTGTATATATATTTATATGTGGGGGTGTATGGTGTTAGAGTGTTTGGGTTTGTATGTATATGTGTAGGTGTAAGTGTATGGTGTTAGAATGTTTGTTTATGTGTATATGTATGTATGTATGTATGTATGTGCAGTGGTGTAATAATTATGTTCGCAGATTCTTAGATGACACTCACAAATGTTGAATTTTGTGCACTGGGTGCCTGTGGTTTCTAGTTACGCCCCTCTGTATGTATGGTGTTAGAGTGTATGTGTGTATGTATGTATGTGTAAGTGTAGATCTGACCATGATCATGCCCACCTATATTATAATTAATACCCATCATTCACTAACCCCAACCACCATATTTACACTCCCCCACCATCAGTTTCATCACCTACCATTATCACATATACTTGCACTAACACATACTTCACACACATACTAATGCTACACATACTTACACGCTCATGCTAATACACCTGTATGCCTAACACAGACAATCACACACTCACACACATTTATGCTAAAACATGCTTTACACATATACACTAACGCTAACACACACTCCAACAGACATTTATACACCCATGCTAACAGGCAAACTTATGCATACACACTCATGTTAAAACACCTCCCAAATGCAAACAGTCACACTTACACACAGCTCTCACCATGGAAGTTCTAACTAGGGGTTGAGCCACAAGCTAAGGGGACAGGGACTTAGACAATCCCAACTGTGAAGAAGCCAAAGGTCAAACGTCAAAACAACAGTCTCATAGCAAGCACATCATAACAGGACCACAACAGGACTAGCATTTGTAAGATCAGGCACTGATGTTGGACGAGAAGGCATGACTTGTAGTGAAGGTGGCATTCTATGTAGATGGCATCCCTTTGTGCTTGATTTTATACATATACTGTAGCAAGAGCTGTTAAGGGGGCAAAGCTTGACCCTTTGTTGTTCGTTTTACGTGCACTTCTACATTTAGCCACCAGTAACAAGGAAACAAGCACTGATATTATGACCTGAAACTTTATCTGCTTCATTCGTGGGTATTCTATGAAATGTGTCTTAGACAGGACTTGGTGGTGTACACTAAGTGTGTTGTCTGCTCAATGTGTTTTTTTTGCCACTTCACTAGTCCAGTTGTTTTAGGGGGGACACTTACCAGTTTGTTTTTTTACCGGTATCAGTAGAATATTTTTCAAAAATACTGTTGCTTTGTTTTTTAAAACAGTTGTAGTTTTTGCTTGATATAATGTTTTCAGGCAGCTGTATGTGTTATAACTCTGTTGTCTTAGCCCAATCTTCTAGCCAAACACCCTTACTATTTATCATACTCCATGTGGTAAACAGAATATTGTCTTAATCAACCAGTGTGTGACACTTATAATGAGTGTCTATGGAGCAACAGACTTTTAGTAGTATTGCCATAAAGCGTCAGCTCAATGTTGTGTTTGAGCAGGGAATATCACCCACAAATGTCATCTGACAACGATAGCAGCCTCAAGTTCCATGACATTTATTGAAACCAAATTCTGTATTTTATGCTCAATGAGAAAAAAATATGTTTTCAATAGAACAGAAAATGAAGTAAAGCTCTTGGTGTATTTCATTGAAATTTGCATCATCTTTCCATTACATAAGGTTGTACAAATTAAGGAAAGAAGTGAGAACGTCCCCAATACTCAACTAAATGGAATATATGGAATACATTGGGTTGGACATCAATTTATCAAATATGAAACAAATTCAGTGACATATTTGTGGGGGTTAGCGCCTTGGGTCCACCCAGCTGCCCCATGCTCAACCATTGCTCAACATATCCCAACATCCCACATTTACATTGAAACAAAACTACAGCTTTTTTAGTACAACTGGGCTGATTTTAAAGGAGAGCTAATGAGATCAATTGCCCAATTGAGAGATTGGGCCGTACTGATATGGGCCAAGCATTACTGCAGGTAAAAATATCTTGTCTCCATTCTTGCTCAGCTTCCCTCTGAAAACTGACGTCCCACTGTCCCCAGTACCCAACCCTTATTGAGTTGGTTGGTATAGTCCACAGATTTGAAAGCCTATGTTAAAGAGCAATTTGAGAAATGTGTTGATGTCTTTAATCTTAAACTCTAGGTTGGTGCAAAACAAATATCTTGCTACTCTTCACCTGTCAATAATTGACAAGAGAAAAGCCTTTAATCCTAACTGAAATTTCCACTGCCGAGGGCATTCAAAAAGATTATTACAGTTTGTACATATAATCCCCTTTTTTATTTAGAAGAAAGGGAAACAGACTAGAGTTTTATCGGGAGTCTGTCTTGTGATGAGATGTAATTTCCTGTCATGTCATTATTTAGTTAGCAATTTTATCTACTACAATATAGATATTTTTATAATAAAAAGAGAATAAAATAGAATAAAAAAATAATATGCAATGTGAAAAAAAAAAGTGACACGCCTTGTTATTATGAAAAATGTGCATTGATACCAAATCTAAAAATGCAATTAACGCAAAAACTTTAAAGGGGTTTATTCACTAAAGTGGGGGTTCAAAGGAGGGAGTAGTAGTTTCAGCTCTCTTAATTACACACATACCTTGGTATATCCCAGAGTAAGCTCATTGATCCTCCTTCAGAGGCAGTGGCTTTGTGAAGTGCGGGGCTGGCATAGCTTCACAAAGAAGTGGGGTGAGACTCAGACAGCCTTTACTAGGGGGAATGGCAGTCATGTATTGGGGAATGGTTGTGTATGGCCATATGCCTCTCCCCTACCCAAGGAAAGATGGAGTTGGTTGGGCAGAGACGTGTGGTCAGACTCAGGGAGTTCCCAGGTATAATTAGACATCATGGTCAAAACTGGCAAGTTTCTACAAGACAGGATGAGCTTGTCCTTTATACTGCCTAGTTCCAACAATGTGGATACTTTATATTATATTATACTGAAGTATGCATCATACAAGGCCAACCAAGCTTTTCCTGAAGCAGAAGCTCATTGGTGTTGGACCTTGCTTATAAATAGTGATATTGCTGAGCTAAAAAACATCTCTCACTCTCACTAAGGTCTAACCTGGACTTCTGATTTAACATTTGTTGTGGAGTTATCTGTTGGTGTACTGTAAATAGTACTGTACCGCTATTAGAATACAATTTGATGTCATGTAAGGCACGTAGATGTGTGGAAGACGTTGTAATGTCTCAGATGGTGGTTTTAGGGAACTCAAATAGGGCTAAACCGATTAGGAATTGATTATCTGATTATGGTATCCACATTAGGATCAAAAACAAAATACAACAAAATATGCTGTAAACAACTTGTATCGCCTTACATAACTATGAAGAATATTACATAGTGGCGGCTGCAAGTCTAACTTTCTTAATCCTACCCTGCAAAGAAAATAAAATACCAGAGGTCTTGACAAATCCCATATCCGTTTTCTTTAAGTATATTTTTTATTTTTTTTGTTCTTGTGTTGAATTGTAGCCAACATATATTTTCTTAAGAAAATTAAAGGAAGACAATCTTTAGTTCTTTGTTCTGTCTTGTTTTGCTTTTGCATACTTACTATACAATATTTGGTTCCTTATGTTGCACCTAAACTGTTTGCTTTGGTAAGTGGGCAGTAGAACATATTGTGTTTGAATGCCTACTAAAGGTATTGAAAGGATTTGCTTTTTAAAAAAAAACAAGCCTTTGAGAGCACTAAAGTTATACAAAGCATCACTGATAATCAATGATCCAGTGAGCACAAAATAACAGCTTATATGTATATTGTTTTCTTTCTATAAATGTAAAATTTTGGCAATACTGCATATGTATTTCTATAGATTTTTTACTTTTTGTCTGTTCTTATTGTTTTACGATATCTATGAAAGAGACGGGTCAAACTTTAAATTGTGTGTTAAATATTTTCAAATATTTTTTAAGCCATTATTTTTAGTAGTAGTTTTATTGGCTTACTGGAACAACAGGGCACTATATTCTCATTAACGGACATTGTTAAGCCCCAGGTCTAATTATATTAGACACAATTTTCTAATAAGTTTCTAATGTAGCAGAAAACAGATTACGTTACTGCGTCTTTGATTCTTTACTGAAGATGTTATGTATAAAGTATGTTTCTATATGTGGCACAGTTATAAATCACACATAGCAGATACAAAATTTTTGTTTCCGACCCCAGGCTACATGCAAAACATCATGAACATTTCCATGTGATTTACAGTTCAAACTACAAGACTTTCTTTTGTTTTACTGCTGTGTTTTCGTTTGTGCGCTAATAATTCACTGTCACACCGACAAAAATGTAACATTCCGTTTCGAACCATACAGTTTACGTTTAAAAGAAGCGTGTTTCCTTTATTTAAGTATTGCATACTTACTAAATAATGACCCCCTCCCATTCCTGAAAAAAAATAGCAAATTGATTGAATAGGATGACACCATTTGTAATGGGCGTAATATTTTCCATAGATAAAGTACAGATTTGTGAGGCATGAGAAGCTGAAAACCAAAAGTCTGAATGCATCCATAGCCATCCTTTGGATCAGGTGTTGGGCAGACCTCACGGTTGGCTCACGAAGTGGATGATTACTCTTCCTCAATTATTTACCCTCCTCAGATTCAATTTTACTATACGCTAATATGTTTTGACAGCCTTATCATATGTGAAAAAGGACCTTGTTTCAACTGAAGAAGGAAATCTTATGAAAAGTAAGATTTTACCTGAAGTAGTGGATAGGTATGCAACATGTTGGTTCTGGAAGGGCGAGACTTGTCGGTAAGAGTCATGCCCCTCACTGAGTGCCTCTTCATAGCTCTGGCTGCCTTCCTGGAACTAGAGCTCAGACAGGAAGAATAAATATTTTAGAACTCATTATGAATGTTATGCAAGAAGTAGATTTGGATATGATAGGCCAATGAAGAACTAATGATCTGGCTTGCAATGAGGTTAATATGGTAAATAACTTTTTTTCACAAAGTACATAAAGATGTTCTGGAAGTTGCTTCATAGTATGTTTGTCTGGTGTTTTACTAGTATATAGGTAGCACCAAGGTATGATGTTTCACACTAGGTACTTGAATTGATAGATATAGCAATTTTGTGGAAGAAAGTGAAGCTTTGGATCTTTGTTTAAAAAAAAACTCAGCAAGCTATTAAGAAGTTTCATTAATGACTATTTAACTAGGAAAATTATATATAATTAGTCATCTCACCCTACAGGTGAGAACATGGAATTGCACATGTTAAATCTTTGAAATTCCAGCAGCAGATTCTGGCCCAGGTCATTTAGACCTAAGCCCCAGGATTGGAAGCAGTAGCCCCTTTCAGACCGTACCAGTTGCAGATCAATTTATTGGGTGACCATGATTCCCTTGTAGGCCATAGATAAATAGGTTGCCATGGGATACCTATGATCTTGCTTGTAGCAGGCTCATTGGCATCATGTAGGCCTGTGGTTGGCCAGTGCAGACCTCAGTAGTACCACAACATGACATCTTGGGGCTCTGCTGAGAGAATACGCAATGTGAGGAAGCAGGAACTAGGGGTGCTTAAATAAACCACTGATAAGATCCCTGAACCTACTGTACTAATAAATAATAATAGTGGAGATTTGGATGTGTTTACAGAGATGTGGTATGGCAAACTGGTATTCACTTGCTGTGAATAGTAGCTTACAAATTAAAGGGACAGTTTAATGTCCCAAAGAAGGTGTCTTCAGAGTGCTTTAATATGTATTCTTAAAAAAACAAACAAAAATAAATGAACGCAATTACTTGAGGTAGAAGCCGCAGGTAGGCAGCTGCCCCCCTCCCCCGGGTTACAGTGATTGGCTGTCGAACCATTGGCAAAAAAGTGCTCCCCAGTTAGAGTTTTCCACGTATGTTCATGGAGGTCTGAATACACGCCATGCTGCAGCGTTTGTCAAGTCATCGCAGATGCTGACTGGCAGTAAGTATATGCCCTTTACTACAAACTAGCAAGAAGACAGAGGAACCATTTGGGTTCAGAGTTTGGAAATAAGTAGGCTTTAAGATTTAACCTCAATAACATCAAACGATCAATGTTCTGCTTTTTTTTAATGTTCAAATAAGAAAAACCAAAGTATGATTGCTTTTTAAAATCAATCTGAAATAGATTAAGATAGTTTTGTGTCAGAATTCTGCCCCCAGGAATGTTGCCTGTATACTAATGATGGGACGCATCAACCCCATATACATGCTCATTCTTAAACAGACAGCTGTTCGTTTAACCTGTAATATAGTTCAAACGAAATCAGCACGATACCTTCTGAAGATTAGCAGCATGCCGACTGTTTCAATATGGGACGTTCAATCTTACTCTTTTTTGACTTTTACAACCAGGCCAGCAGGCCTCTACTAGACATTGTGCATGTACATACCTGGGAACGCTCCGAGTTTGACCCGGAGATTGCCGGGTGAGCACTGCTTCTCCGGTTCTCTGGGTCAAGACCCGAATCCTCCGGGTTGCGGGGGTGGGGTCTTGACACGCCCCGCTCCCCGCCCATTTCCCCCCCCGTCATCAGCGGGAACGCCCCCAACGTCAGCGGGATTTCCTATTAACATCAGCAGGACCACCTTGCTGATCTTTTTTTTTTTTTTAATAAATCATATTTATTAATTTTTTTAACATACATCAGACATCAGTCTTATCTGAATCCATAGCTTAATACTAAGCCCCCGATCTTAACCTGGTCAGAACACATATGTCAAATATAAACAATAAATGTTGGATTTAGATTATTACTCATTTGTTTTCTAATCGTGGCACATATGAAAATGTATTTTGTTGCCATTGATGCTGGTTACAGAAAAATTCTTAAAAAAATAATGAAAAAAGAATACTAAAAGAAACACTGCAGAAGTATAACTTTAAGCTTAATATTGCCTCAAGTTTGAGATCCTTCTTGGATTTAGTATAATTTTTTTACACTCGGTGTAGCTGTATTTGAAGTTTTGTGTGGACATGTACAATGCATAGAAAAAATGCACAAATGCGTCCCTCGGGTAAAATAAGGTGTCTGTACAGAACTGGAGCCTGGGAAATAACATTCTTTTCCCCCACCTACAAAATGTACCTGCAGGCTGTTAGTGTCTGTATGTTGAACTACGTTCTTCCAACTCCTTTAGACAAAAATACAGTCTTACATACTGTTAACAATGCTATTTAAAATATTTTTTAATTAAAGCACACAAAAACTAATAAGTTCTGGGGGCCTTGGCCTATAGGGATCGTAGCTAAGCGATCCTTTACTGTTTTCATCTGCTTAACATTAAAAACAAGCAAATATGATGAGCTTCCATTATGAAAGATGCCATGTTTGCATAGTTACAATGCTAAGGTGTAAATATGGGTAAAATGGTAAAATTAGAATAAATATTTGCCTTTAATTCGGTATTTTTGCTCAAGGGGAAAGTCTTTTTAAATATCTACAATTTACAGCAAACCCTTTTTCTGCTATTGTAAAACGGTGTCAAACAAACATTATGAGCATAATGGGGACAAAAAAATTATTGCAAACAATGGGTGCTATATGTCAACTGCAGTTAAGGTGCATAATCGTGGAAATATATCAATCAGCAGGAATAATGGTTACTATATAGGTTGAACCAAAATTTATCTTAAAAAATGACACTTAATGTTTATTTATGTTAAACAAAGTTTTTACAGATCTTGCAGTTATTTGTAATTTGCCATGGCAACACTTAATAAAACAGAAAAAAACATACCCCCCCCCCACTGGGACTCAGTAATCTCCTTAGGGCATGACAATTCAGGACTTGCCTATTATTAGTATAACATGCCCTGTATGACACTATTGGGTCTCCAATAGTTATTGGAGTTGATATTCCTTCTGAAGGGCTCAACTTGAATGTTGTCACCTTCCAAAGGTTGAAACGCCTACACAGTTAATGAATTTTGTCTTAAGAAATGAAAATTATTTGACTTATCCCAAATTTGAAACTGATAAAAAGGCACCATAGAAGTGGTGTAAAGTTGTCTGTCACCCCAACATTCCAAATGGCAAAAAGGGACACTTTTTTGGAGGTGGTTGGCTAGGAGGTGGCACTTTGGAAAGTCTTTTTTATGTGACTTTGTGAGTATTTTTAGCTACCTTTATAATTAAGTAAGGCATTTACACAGTTTTATTTAAGCTTTAATTCATGACCTCATTTTCTGCTGTTTCTGTACATAATATTATGACTCTTGGTGCTGTAGAACACTGCCATAAATTCATACCCAGCAAACATTCTGAGCACAGATATTAGAGGAATAAATAGGATCATAGGGATATGGGTCCCAAAGAGCATCTTCCCCCTAAACAGGAGACTTGGGAGGTATCCATGCTTTTGCTTACTAGACAGTGCAGCAAGTCACCCCACATACACTGGCCACCATGTCATGTAAAAAAATAGATAAATTAGAGAAATATTGTGGTGGCACTCCTCAGCAGCTGAAGCCCTGGTCAAGTTAATCCACAGGGTCTATCACTGATCTTATGGCTGCTAGGAACTAGGTCTTAGAATGCTTAAAAATGTTGTCATGCCCATGATCGATACTACCAGTGAGGTATTTTTGGGTAATGTTACAATGTGTTACAGACCTTGTTGCTTTGTGGATGTCTATCATAGATGCGAGTACTGTTTCTTAGCTCCTCAGTCAATGCTCCTATTAGTGTTGATGGTTTGGCTACATGTAGGACCAGGCGGGACACCCGTATAGTAAATGTAAAAAAAAAGAGCACATTGTAGTCCTGAAGTGATTCTTTTGATACGGTCTTTGACACACCCGGGAAAATAATTACAATCTGGCCTTGATCACCATTTTGTTACAATATGTGACATTGTGAATATAATGGCCAGGAATTTTTTTAACAAAAATGCTTTATTAGATTAAGCATTTGTTTATCGTGAATGACCACATAATTTAGATATAATTTAGAAGGTCTTCAAGTACATCAACTAAAAATACATAGAACCCATTCATTTCTACAGCACCATACATGTTTGTTCTGGAATTGGATATGTTATTCTATAGTGCACTAAATAGTCACCCAGACGATTCCTCCTCTAGTATATTCTGAAACATTATTGCTACAATGAGCTAAGTGTCTTTTAATTTGTTTTTATCTGTGTTCATTTATGGATACTGGAACTGGATTCAGCCAGTTGGGTTTTCACATGTCCCTCCTATTGGCTGAAAATCATACTTAAATCAAGATTCTGGAGTGAAGATTATTAAATGTTGTCTTGGTTTTCTAGAATGTAAAAATGGATGCATTTACAAAATTAGTCTATTCGATGTATAGGGTTTGATAGAAACTTAAGGAAATAATGTCCTCACCCTTCCTTTACATGTACAGTGCTCTGAAAAAAACATATATTTTTGCTTATTTCTCCCATTTAAATATTTCAGAGGATCCAACTAATTTTAAGATAAGACAAAGACAACACAACATTTCATTTATTGAAGGCAAACAGTTAATAAAAAAAAAGTTAAAAAAGTTATTGCCCCCCTAAACCTAATAACTGGTTGTGGCACCATTGGATTTTTGGTAAGGAGCAGAGTTCATGGTTCCATCAATTATGGCAAGTCACAGATGTCCTGAAGCTGCAAAGCAGTCCCTGACAAAATGTGAGACAAGCCTTTGTGTTCTATTTGGTCAACAGTGGTTTTAGCCTTGCTACTCATTTTTTGCAGAGTCTCTATTGTGGAATTGGGAACTCTGACCTTAATCAAGGCAAGTAACTCATGCAGTCTTTACATGCTAGTCTGGGTCCTTTTGTGACCTCCTGGATTTTGGTAGGCTGGCCACTCCAGGGAAGATTCACCACTCTTCTCGGTGTTCCCCATTAGCAGATGATAGCTCTAACCATGGTCTGCTGGACTCCTAGAGCCTTAGAGATGGTTTTGTACATCTAGACTGATGGATGTCAACGACTTTGTTTCTCTGTTCTTTGTCTAGATTGTGGCATCATGAGCTGCTTTTTTAAAACCTTTTAGCTTTTGCAAGACAGGTTCTATTTAATTGATGTTTAGGTTAAACACGGCTGGCAGTAGTCATGCCGGAGTGTGTTTCATAAAATTGAACCCAATCACCAAAACACTTTGGTTAACTGTTTGATTTGGTAACTAAGGGGGCAATTACTTATTGACATAGGGTACTTTAAAGTGGTCTATCTCAGTAGCAGTTTGTAACGCTCCGTGGTTAAGGTGTCAAAAATTCTGGACGTGTCAGACTTAAAATATTTTAATTATCTAATTGTTTTAGACTTTGGAATATCCAAAGTTCTTTACTTCTCCAGAAGCACCGATCAATTGTCTAAACAGATCCATGAAATTAACACCTGACAGAAACATTAATCCTTTACCTGTCCGAGCCTATCTCTGGATACATGTATCCTGATGATTCTCAAAGAAATATGAGCTAAAACAGTCTCATCTTTTTAAAAAAAAAGGTATCAATTACTTTGGACATCTGACAAAACGGACAGTCCTTGTGAGAAGACAGGAAATCATTCTGCTGAGGGACAAGTAATAGACATTTCAAATTCATTATGGTATTACAACTACTATAATATTATTAATATTAACAATAATTTCTGTAATGGTTTAACCATTTAATGGGAGTCTTAAAGAATAATAGTAATAATAATAGTAGTAGTCTCTTTTCGCTATGTTACAGATATGTATAACTCTATATTGATTGTGTTAGTCCGATGAAACACGATAAAGAACACTATGCCTTAAAATGATTTTTAAGTGTTTTACGGATTACAAAATAAGAACAGAATCAGCTGAAGAAAGAAACACAGCAATGGGTGCCTCGTCTATTTATATAGATGGGTTAGCAAGACATTGTTGGTAATGCGTTTCTCGTATTCCTGGCAGTTAAAGGGTTAAATGATTCCAGGCGGCCGAGTACATATAATGGGACGACTAAGGTCTAAGAGGCATACACAAAGATTGTGGATTTTTAGGATTCTTCCAGTTTGGAATGCAACGCTCCATATAACCTTTAGACTTCCTCTAAGTGGGAACCTGATCATGCGTAATTTGGTATGCCAATAACCTTATCAACATGTAAAGCTACTATTTTAAAGTTACCAGGTAACACAGGTATTATTAGGTTGTATTAAAGCATTCTAAGTTACAATCTACCACAGCAGGAACATTTATGAACCCATTTATTTATGAACCAGATCATCAGCCACCTTAGTGCGGTTTAATTCCTCCAAAAACTACCATCACAAATTTAAAAACAATATATATTTATCCACAAAATTTCTAAATGTGTCTATAGCATGTCTTCCCTGCTTTTATTAGAAACGATTGGTTATTTGTGTGGCTTGTAGGTAAGGTTTCCCTTTGTTTTTGTTCTAGTTCCACTTTTAAGTCCACCACTGATAACGTATAACTATATATAATACAGGGTAAACTCTACGCTCCTTACATTAGAAAATCTTTGGAGACATCCTTCTATAATGCATAATTATTTATAAATTAAAGAAAATGTTTTAATTTACTGATTATATCTCACTGAATAGATCCCCAATAAATTCCATGAAATATTATTAAAACACCAACATTTTAAACGTATGAATAAAAGTTAAAAATCAAAACCCACACTGTTCCAAATATATGTTTTCAAGTTGTTTTGATAATAATTAAAATACTGTATTTATGTTTATATTGTTCATATAAAAAACTAAATATTTCACTAAAAACATATTGTTTACATCTGTAAAACCATTTGACTATTTCGGTATACTAGCCAGCCATTGCTAAGAGGGCTCCCTTGAGTTATTTTAGTTTTTGCAATTCATCTTTGAGAATTTGTTACAGAACTCTTTGACAGTTAATGTTTTTCAGTGAACTGAGACATGCTGTATGTTGCTTCAACTACTGATGGTGAAAGTTTTTTTGGGGAAAAAGGAATTACATTCTGTCTTACTTCCATTCAGTCAAAGAAAGGTTTATACAAAATGAACAGCGTCTATTAAGAAAATTAATGATGTGACAAAATGAAGCTTGGCGCCCTGTGTAGTTCACACTTCCCAAGATAAATTGTTCCGTCGATGAATAGGCGTTGCTACGTACGCTGGCATAGCAGCAGAAGAGACTAAATATAAGATGAACTGGGAAGGCCAGAGAATTTGGATGTAAATGGCAGGCCTTTGTTGGTATGAGAGAAAAAATAAAACGTAAATGGGGTTGATCTTAATTGTGATGCTTTACAAGCTTGAGAATTATTTTTATTTCTATATATTGAAATAGTTTTACACCATGTTTTTGTGGTAACTCATACACTGCTTTTAAAGGGACACTCCAGCCATCATATGTATTTTAACGCACATGATAGCTTTGTGGCCCCTTTAAAGTTCATATAGCCCCCGTTGGAAATGCATGGATGACTTCTGTAGAACCTCTCCATATGCATGTTCCCATTTCCCCACCCCCAGTTACGTGATGTGATTGGTTGAATGTATACTTGTCGACAGTCATATCCATTGATAACTCGTTGAGTGATCTGAGTTGGGGTGGTTTCCTGCCACTGATTGGTTGCTTCAAGGGAAACATAAGACCAGGGCTGGACTGGTGATGACAAGGTGGCCCTGGCACTTTAAGACTATTGGTCACTTGATGATGTAAACATGGCCAACGGATATGCATGGCCCCACGCTACATTTTATGCACACTTACATCATCAGGCAGCCACCTGGTCTGATGTTTTGCTTGAAGCTGGAGCAGGAGATCGGATGATCTGGTTCTGTTGGTCTTCGATCTACGGGGCATTTGCAGAGTGTGCCAGATGGCCAGTCCAAGCCTGCATCAGACCACATAGGAGGCTTTCCACTGGAGCTGGAGCTTCTCCATTAGGTACATACATTTTATATTTGATGTTCTTACTTACCAGACACCACAGCTAATAATAAATTATTACAAAGAAACTGATTATTCTCATCTTAATCTTATACTGCCTTAGGTGAGGCCAGTCTGAGTCACTTATCAAATCTTAGAGGTTTAACTCATGGCAAATTGGAACATGTTTATTGAATCTATTACTTTGCAGAAATCCCCAGCCCTTGGGGCCACTAATTATGTAAAGTGACCTAGCAAACATCAGTCATTTATAAAGGCTAGATGAAGATTTAGGTTTCTTGTGACAAATGGCAGCTTTTGTAAATTAGAGCAGACTTGGTGGGCTAATTGCCTTTAATCTGCTTTCAAATTATATGCCTTCCATCTGCTCTCAGAATTATGTGCAGTGTTTTTGCTTCATACGGGCACCAGCACCATTAAATACAAAATTGATGAGTGGTTGTGATTCAAATTTTAATCCAACAATTCCAATGTAATGCATTGGCGTTGTATACTTTCTGCTGGAAAGGTAATGCTTATTTTCCAAGTATATTGGAAATGTACCCATGACTCTTTATTACTCATTTTATAATTTAATTGAGTATACTCATTTAATTCAAAATATCAACAATATGTCTACTTTTCTCACTAACACTCTTACCTGTAACACAAGATATAGACTAAATTTCCTGTGCTGAGGTTATTTCCCTTTTATGGTCCTCATACTTACCCACCAAAAACCACCAGCAACTTAAATGGAAACTACAGCCATGATATACACTTTCACTGGAGTAACTATAGGTGCGACCTCTGCAATGCCTTTTTCCTGTCTCCTCGTACCGGTTCAAAATTGTTTAGAAACAGCCCTTCCGACAATGGAAGGGCTCTTTCTAAACTAATTGGAATCGGCAGGGAGAGACAGGAACGTATCGGTGTCACATTACATCACATGACACAGCGGTGAAAGCGAGGCAGCAGTGGTGAGAGATAAGCAGGGGCGGGAGGGAGTATGCATGTATATGTGTTTGTATATGTGAGCATGTGTGTGTGAGAGAGCATGGATGTGTAATTCTATGTGTGTGAGCATGGATGTGTAATTCTGTGTGTGTGAGCATGGATGTGTAATTCTGTGTGTGTGAGCATGGATGTGTAAACGTGTGTGTGTGAGCATGGATGTGTAATTCTGTGTGTGTGAGCATGATGTGTAATTCTGTGTGTGTGAGCATGGATGTGTAAACGTGTGTGTGTGAGCATGGATGTGTAATTGTGTGTGAGCATGGATGTGTAGTTGCGTGTGAGCATGGATGTGTAATTGTGTGTGAGCATGGATGTGTAATTGCGTGTGAGCATGGATGTGTAAGTGGGGTTTCTAGTTGTGGTATCAATGTATACAATAGTGGAGAAGTCCCATTTTTTGTGGTGTCTCCCATCCAAATGCATAGGGGAATTCTTCCTCTTTGCTAGCTCACCCAGCCGTGGTGGCTCATGGTATACTTATTGCCAGTAAGATCCAGTGCTGGGGGTCTAAAGTGATTTCTACTGGAGCACTTTCCTGCCAATCAGTGGTGCGAAACATCAGACCACAGGGAGAGGGCTACTTCTTTCTAAGGTTAGTATTGTTTTTATTTTTTGTAAATTGAACAATGCATATCAAACTACTTTCATATGCATTGATTGCATAGCGGGCATACTGGACTGTTCCTTTATCTAAAGGAAAGAGAGAGTATAAAAGTAAGGTAGAACAATGCAGGATGCTTATTTTGCTTATTTTAATCTCAAAACACCATTATTATAAAGGTTTATTTGGTGTATAGGACTGTCAAATACAGGATTTGGTAAATGTGACAGCTTCTAACTAACTCTAAGCATCCCTTCTGTTCCAGAGGCTATTCTGTGACAGATTAAATGAATAAACAACAATATAACTAATTTGTTAAACAGGTAACACCCACTTGTGGTTTATGACATTGTTTTAATGGTTGTAAACCATGGTTGTAAACCATGTCGTACCTTGTTTTCTGATTTACTAAAGATTAAGGGATCACTGTCCCTTTTAATCTGTTGCTTATAGGCATTGTTTGTTTGCTTTCACAGTGCTTGTCTAAACCTTGCAAACTATTTGTATACAAAGAATGCCGATTCTCTCTCTAAAGCCTCAGCAACTCTGTACACTCAGGAGGAGGTTAATTGAAAGATAAACTCCCATTTGGGCATACACTTTCCCTTTAAAGCAATGCAAGTGTTTCCATTATCTGTCTATGACCCGAGGTCAAGAAGGTGATTCCACATACTTCATTGTTTTCATAGGACAAGTGTACTCTTGCAAATGCAGTTTGCAAGGAGAGCTACATTCCAGACTAACTTGGTCAAGTAAGCGTATGGACATTTCCTGACGCTATCCTTAACAAATCATATACCAATTTTTATAACAGTAAGTGTGGTGTGTGACACAGGTCAACACAAAAACATGAATAAACCTACTTAGGACTTTTACAATGTAAGCAAACAAGCAGGTCCCTCTTCAGCCCATTATTATTGCTTGGACGTTTGGATGAAATTGCCATTAGGCTAGATTGCAAGCACACTGGCAGGGTCCTCAATGCCTCTTGCATCTGTATGTGTGTCTGTTTGCTATGAACTTGTTAACCAAACCATATTCAACTGCTGCAGATTTTTATGTATACAATATGCTGTACATATTGTAGGTCAAAGTTTAACAATTTGGGAGCATATATTAACACTGTAGCGCGTCGATTTTTACTAATGTGTGAGTGTTTACGAGTTGGCAAAACTCCAACTCACAAATTCACTGAAGCTAGATCGTATTAGCACACAAACAAAATCAAAACAATAAAATGTTGCTTATACTCCTTATACTCCTGTGACTTTAAATGTGAGTTAGCACTTGAGTGTACTTCTTAACTACCATTAGTTAGGATAGAACCAATCAAAAACTAGTGCTATTGAATGAAGCCAATTATCTGAAGGAACATTGCAAGCTATTCATGTAATATTCATTCATGTGATAAACTATGTAAAGCTTAATCATTAGGTTGTTTTCCTTAACGTGATAAACGAATGCCCTTCATTGGAAGAATGAAATGTACCCAGCTGTGTCCCCTCGATAAACAAAAACTAATCCAGTAAACATTGCTCTGGAGAAATGATTCCTGCCTTAGCTCTATTGTTCTACAGATGCGTCAAGAATTTAGTAAGCCATGAATCATCATAGTCAGATTCCTCTAGAGCTGTGACACAAAGAGCATGCAACAAAGCAAACACAACCCCTTCACCGCCTGAAAAGGGCATACAACTGAACGTAAAAGAGCAAACCCAATACAAAAGGCCCATGAGTGATCCAAGGCAATATGAATGACTATTCTAGTTTGTAAATATAATCTCACCTGGTAGGTCAGACAGTCATGACCCTCCCTCTTTAGATGTCCAAGCTGCGTTAAGTCCATCTTACATAAGAATATCCCTGAGAATCAAATTTATACTTCTCACCCTGGCCTATAGAGCCCTCAACAACTCTGCACCCCCTTACATCTCTATCCTCCTATCCAAATACACAAGATTTCCAATAAATATTCATTTTTCCAGTAATTATCACGATCAATATATGCACACCATTATGAATTGAGCTTTATTCTTATGAGAACACAATCTGCTGAAGGTAAAAACCCTCTGACATGTACAAAAAACACTAGCATCTTACGTGGATATAGTAGAAAGAAGAGAAGTCAGCTGTGTCAATGCATTAAGATGACCATTAACAAACCAATTTTGACCTAATAACCAAAGGGTTTATTTACAAAAGTAGGTAGCAGCAGTGTATTGTTTTCTGAAATGACGTTGACATACACTTGGAACATCCATTTGGGGAGCTTCTTCTCTGAAAAGAGACTGGTTGGCCCTGCATAATGCTCAAATGCATCAAACTACAGGGTCAGCTCAGCTCTTCTTGCAGGAGATACTTGCTAAAGATATTTATATTAATAATGAAGCCAGTGAGTGGAAGCCACAAATCTCCTGCAAAACTCCTTGCTAACTCCTGCTGTAGTGAAAAACCTCCAAGGACCTTGGTGACCTGTATTGGTCATTTTGGATTGAGCAGTCCATTGCTCAGGTCACAGACTGATGACGTGGTGCTGACGGAGCTGCCTTGCTGCACACACTTTTGACCCCCTGATATTATTATGCCTGAATGGGGACCTCATCGTTTTAGCACATTTGATATTCTCCATACCAAAAAGAATCCAACACAACCTAAATAGACTGCCATTATGTAAATTGTGCCTTTGGATACACTTGCACATTAATCTAAAAAAAGACCTATAATTAAGAAGTTTGGCATGGGTTTGATTTTCTTTCCACACCTAAACACCAGTGCCACACTTTATGTCTCTTATAATATATTATAAGGTAGTTTTAATTAGCAGTCCTTCATCAAAATGACATGGTATGTGATATAAAGATTGGTTTGCTGTCAACTTAAAAAAAACATTCTAGGTAAACACATTTTTGTGGAGAAAAACCACACAATGCAGTATATATAATCTCACACTGAAAAAGGGCTGGTGGATAAAAGAGCTTCAGTTGTGCTTTGTGATATATCTAAAAATTAAACTGTACTTTTAGAAGTTATTTTTCTTAGTTCAGGGATGCAAAAACCAACCAGTGTTATGCTAGTCACGCTTTCAGTTGAAAATGACTTTTTAATGGGCTTTTTTTTCAGCTGTAAGTAAAGTTGTTACCAGCTATACTATTGAATGTTTTGTTATTATTGTTTTGTTTTTGTTAAAAATCTATGGAAATACGGTTTATTCCAAAATACAATTTCATTAGGACATTGACACTCAACGTCAACCTATTAATGAATACATAAGTACAACGCCAGAATTGCAAGAATTATATTGAAATTGTGACTGGCCATGTTATTGGTTGTACTTCAAAGTCATTTATCACTTTACAATCAATTTATATATATGTGACATGCTTTGTTTTTTAGGGCTTTGAATATATTGGCTCCTTTTCTGATGATGAAGGATAAGGCCATCGCAGTTCTATTTGGTAAGTCGGGGAAGTAAATTTATTGCAGGTATATTTCCTTACTATATAATAAAAACACACACAAGCTTAAAGTAAGTTTCTAAGATTGACCTTAATGTGTAATTTAATAAGAAGAAAAAACACAGGCTTTCTAGAGAAAATAGTGGTGTGTATTTATTGAAGAGGGCTAAATTACATATAATTAAGTATATACCGGTAACTAGTGATCTTTAAAATGTATGTGCCCTTTCACCATTAATTAGTGTAGATTTATTTTTAGAGTGAAACAGTAGTGAAGAATGCTCTCCAAATCCATGGGCCTATTGTTTAAAAAGATATAGACATTGTCAGAAAACATTTAAGATTGGCAGTTCTGTATTTGACATCCTTTAACTCGCTTTTTTTTGCATATGTGACCAGCCACAATAAAACAAAAGTTTGGCAACAGGTATCTAGATAATAATTCATTTACTGGAGGATGCACATAGCAGAAGACCACAAATCTTCACGTATTCATATTTATTTATCAAAAAAATGATTTATTTGCTAGATAGATATAATGTCATATTCTACTCCTAACATGTGATATATCTTTCTATATTCCATGCTAGGTTATACACATATTTAACTGCCAATCATAATTATAAGTTAGAACTATTGTCTAAATGCATAACTTTATTTTTTTTTCAGTGTGAAACATTCCCTGCCATCTAAGTCCCCAAATATACCTGACAACAAAAACCTGATGCCATTTATAACGACATTTTGCGATTTACTCACTTAAACATCAAGTTTACCACAGTTTAAGGCTCCGCTGTCAGCTTGCATATTGTCACGTATATGTATACGTGGCAATATACAATATGCACTAGTACTGTACAAGTCGTGGGTTCACAATCATGGCGTCTAGGAACCCCTAAAAATTTGGGGGGATAGCATTTTGTCCCATCAAATACCACCTTTTTACTCCCCATCAGATACCTCTTTCCTCACTATCCCCTACCCCACTTTCCCCAATTTCTTTTTTTGCAAATGCGTACAATAATATATAACTTGAAACACTGGTAAAAATAATGTACTTTTAATACATTAAATATAGGAAAACAGCTAATCTTTGTAACAAAAATTATTTTTTAAATATTGAAAAATTGGACCCTAGGCAAGCATTTCCTTGGGCCCCCTACACGCTCCCTAGCATGTTATCACTTCTTCCGCTCTCACACCAAAAAAAAAAAGATTGCCACACTGAACGCAGATTAGGGGAAGACTGTAAGTGCAGTCTGACCCTACTGTGACTTTGACAGGTCCTCTCCCCATAATCATCCCCAGAGTCCCTTTGCCCCCTCATTCACTAAGCCATACCTCTCTTACTCCCTGTAGTTCACGTATAGATCAAATAAACAACACATTTAAACAGCACATGCATGAATAGATCAAATGGAGACATACAAACCCTATATTTGCAGGTATACATAAATGATGGATGGAAACATAGCATAGCAGATACAGATCAGCAGAATAACACATAAACTCAGCTTTGCAGGTATAGATCAACTGAAATTCACACAAAAACTCAGCATTAAAGGTATAGATAAAACCCCCTAAATTACAGGCATAGATTGCACACCCCAAAGGCCAGCCCTGGCATCCACATTCCCTACATAGAACCTGACCAGCACCCAGATTGCACACACAATTTACAGTCCGGAGTGCGCCAACTTTGTCCCCAAACAACCCACCCTGTGCCATCTTTGTCCCATAAACACCCTGTCTGTGCCATCTTGGTCCCCAAGGCTCAAACACCCTGCTTGTGCCATCTTAGATCTGCCCCCCCCTCTGGTTCAAGATGTTACCTTACCTAACGTTGTGTCATCTGCAAACATTGACATATGGCTTTTATTACACAGAGCAAGCTCATTAATAATGATATTAAATAACAGTCGGCCTAGGAGAGAATCTTGAGAAACTCCACTTCTCTAACATTTGCAGGCTGTTGCAATATGGATATAGGAATACTGATATTCTGATGAAAGAGTGATTCTTTGGTAATATCGGTCATTAATCCTCTTTATTTTTTCATGCTGAGTTGCATTTTTCTACAAAAATGCAACATACCCCAATTAATCATAACATAATATAAACGTACAGACCTATTCAGTTTTGAACATAGATACATACTTGAAATACAGCCAAAAGGAACATTTTGTAACTTTATTCCACAAAAAAGTAAAGAATCAAAAACGTAATCCATAATCAACATCAATGTTGAGTATCTGAATGTCATGAATAATCCAAATGAAAGGCTCTCTTGATTTGTATGGTGTGGCAATTGAAAGTATCTGATACAATGAAATGAAATTCAGTTGTGTTGTGGCATTGGCAATGGTACTGAGTCAGACCAACATGTCCAACTTGCATATTCATGTATGTATGCAAATCCCGCAGCAACTCAACTTAACTTAACAGCTTGACTGCCCTAAAGATCCTATTTGGTCATCACCAGGACTTTCAGTCAATTTGAAATCCACCTCAAGATGTGTTAAAAATGACCACATTGCACAATTAATACAAAAGATGAAATTTGGTGCCCCTTGTTGGAAAAACAGAACATTATTTGCTGGATTGCATATGTAAATACATTGGAGTTACCTTAGTGTGTCTACAAAGAGATGGAGACAATGGAGGGTCTTGTGGGCTTAGCAAAGAACAACCCAAAATATCTGGGTATGTACAGTGTCAACTGGAATGATAAAAGAACTAGAGATGGTAGAGAAGGTCAAACTGAAATTGCAGAGTGATTAGGTGAGGAAGAATGTAAAATGGAGAAAAAAAATGCATACATGGATACAGTTATTGTACCATAAAAATCCCCATAGCCAACCTACCTACTGGGGTTGATTCCAAAGATAACACCTGAAACTCTACTTTTATTTCAGATACATTAAAAAGGAACACAATTTACAGAGGGTCTTCTGTATACCACATGTATCATAAATAAAAGTTAGATTTTAGGTGCTACCTGATTTTGAGCTTTTACAGTTACTGCTCATTGTAAGGATACAGGTTATTCATTGAGTATTTTCTCTATTAAATTATAGATTTGCACAATTCAAATCTGGAAATATGTGTTTTGGCCTAGTTATGTGGCAATCTTACACTTGACCAGTGGCCCCTCCGAAGATCATAGGTACACCCATTCCCACAACCCCACACATAGATACACACACACACATTCACGCATACATAAACACACATGCACACATACATAAACACACACACACACAAACAAATCTGCTCTATGGCAGGAGCTCCTGTGCTAGCACCTAATGCTGTGATATGTGAACCCCCTCCCAAATCCTATACAGCTGGATTATCCATAAATGAACACGGCACCTGACCTTTCGATCTTCTCAAGTACACAAAAGAAGCCCCGTTTTTTTGTGTTGTGTGAATACACTTAGTTTAGTTGAATGCAAGTACTGTATGTATCAAGATCCTTATTGATTTAATATAACACGTTTCATTAAGTGTCAACTTCAAAAAATATTCAGCAAACTTTAGCGTGGGCTGTGGTTCTCAAACTCATACCCATGAACAATTCCAATGGTGTAACTATTGCCTTTTCATGATGGCACCTGGCATGAAATCCTCACCTGTTGTCTCTGTAAGTCAATTTGTTACATACTACTTGTTATGTCTTGTCTACCCATTGTACAGCGCTACGGAATTTGATGGCGCTATATAAAACAATAAATAAAAATAATAATAATAATAAAGTTATTAATTTTCCTCCATTTTAATTACTTCAAAGCTAGTTATAGGGGTGAGAACACCCTATACACAGCAAACATAAATCCCACTTTTATGTAATGAATCTGACATATTTTCTGTTTGTAGTTTTGATCCTGACGTGTACCTGCGTATCTTCAAAGAAGAATAGAAAGAACAAGCAACGTAAGTGTTGTGTTGAAGGAGGATAACTACTGATGTTTTGTGTCTTTTCATGTTTGACTACAGCACCACCTTGTGGAACAAAAGCTTTCATAAATCTTTCATGGGCGAAACATGCAGGGGTCTTGTAATTTGAAAACTTGATATGAACCAGTAGAAAATACTTTAGTTTATAACATCTACATGTTATGTTAAGTTTATCCTTTTAAACCAAAATTGAACATTAAACCAATAAGTGGCCATGTTGCCGCGGACCAATATTTCAGTTTAAATGAATTGCTTTCTTGGGTCTGTATCTCCCGACTCCAGCATCTTTCCACTTCTCTACTGGGGCTGATCAGTCCACTTCAACGCCATGCTTAGGCAAGCTCTGCTCCACAAGTAACATGGTGCATTTACTAAATAGCAATTATATGATGCCACCATATTAATAAACAAATAAACAACAATAATAATAATAATCAACATTATGATATAGTATATAATAATACGTAATAAGAATACGATCCAGTTTGCACCAGAATCACTTTTCCATATATATATAAGCCCCTTTGAGTAAATAATATACAACAAGACCAATGTACTTTTTGTGCACCAGTACTTTTACAATCATATTCATAGTAATTTAAAACACATCATGCACCAAACCACAGTGGATTTTGCCACTTAGTATGTTTTTCTATTAAGTAAACATTTTTAATATAGTGCTTATATTGTGCTAATTTATCCTAGAAATAGTTGCATTTATTTGTAAAAAAAAGAATTAATATGTTGCACTCTGAGTATGGTGATATACTGTATACAAAAACATCCCAAGAAGAGATAGCAGGGTTAAAGAGAGGCATCCGTCTGATTTAAGTCTCAAGAGGGAATTCTTGAGTAACAGCTGACCAACTTTGTATTAACCCCTTTTTCTGGTCAACATCACAGCTTGTACTTTTTATTAAAAAAATACAAAAAAAAGATTAGAAAAGTAGTGCATCTGCAACCTTATTATTATATACATAACAGAGTGAAGAAGAAGATAATCAACATAAACAAGAGCCTTAGAAGCATCTCGAGTTAGAAAGGGGTGAATTCTCCACACCCATAAACGCCAGAGTAGCCAAGGAAATATTGATGATGATCATACCAAGAAGGTCTTGATTATTATACCCTATTAATGAAAGTATATTCCTGTTATCCAATTTCCTGTTGCTTTTGGGGTTTGTTGATTTACGGATTTATTCCACAGATGTTCCTCATATTGATTGCGACATAAAAGCAGGGAAGATAACCAACCCAGAATTCCTTGCAAAATGCCCTCCTGGATGCGACGATGGGAAACACCGTGTGTATGGCACCGACATCTATGCATCCTTCTCCAGTATATGCTCTGCGGCCATACATAGGTTTGTGAGTCTCTGTAAATACATGATAGGCATGCATGATTAATTGCAGAAGTACAGGCAATACATGGGGTGCAGCCATGACCAGGGAGTCCTGTACCTCCACTTTCTGTGTGATTGTCACTGGTGTATAATGGTCCTGTAAATGGTCTGGTTGGGGAGATAAGAGAGCTCCTTTGTAGCTGGCCCAGTTGCACATTGAGATGTCTGATCACCCAATATTCAGACTAACAAATAGATAAAGCATTTTTTTTTTCTTTTCAGTGGAATCATCGACAATTCTGGAGGAAAAATCCTTGTTCGGAAAGTTGCTGGTCAGTCTGGTTACAAGGGGAGTTTTTCTAATGGGATTCGGTCTCTGTCTCTGCCACGCTGGAAGGAATCCTTTGTTGTTGCAGGTAACAGTTTACTAATATCTAGGTAATAATTGGAAGGAAACAAATATATTTACTAATTAACAAAGGCCAAAGTGCAACATTTCCAAAAAATCTTATTTTGTGCTTGTATTGAAAAAGTCTTCAAATATGCCTATGACTACCATTCTAGTAGTTATTTGAAAACATTTAATTAACATTTTTATATACAGTATAACCTATAACTGCATTTTTGTTTCTTCCACAGAAGGCAAAGGGAAAAAAGGAACTACATACCCGTCAACTCTTGAATTTGTAGAGGTCAAAATAGGTATGTTTTTTCACAAAGCAATGCATTCATTGTGACATATTTACATGAAAAGAAATCTCTGTGCTCAAGCAGGGATACCTAAAGTTGTGGCCTATATGCAGCCCCCAAGGCTGGAGCCAAGGACAACGACCACCATCCACTATGTTGACCGACTAAATGATACCAAAACACTGGTTTGAGGCCTAGCAATGTCATCAGTATAAGCCATGCTTGACTGATGTCACTTGAACATTACAGTGACGTTGTTGTTGCTGCATTCTACAATCTACTAAATCTTTTGTACATACAATTGTAAAAATGCAATACAATTAAGTTTTAAAAACGTTCTTATTCAGGATGTCCTTTTATAGAAGTAAATCCTGTCAAATAAGTGACCAAAAAATTGCCTCCTGTTGCTCATAGTTTTTAGCTGATTTGGGGTACAGATACGGCCTCACAAAAGAGCCACATCTATATAACCTCTGTATAATGAGATCCCTCCTTTGACTGTGCCATGAGGGTGGTGGATAAATGGAAAAGCCTCCTATCAAAATTAGTGGAAGCTATTACCGCAAGAGAATTTAAACATGTAGAGGATAAGCCTAAAGCTATCCTGAAGCTAAAGCAAGACCAAGAACTGATTAGGGTTTGGGTGTCAGGAAAAATAGGCAGACTATATGGGCCGGATATTTCTTGCCTGCCGTCAAATTCTACGTCCCTATGTTTCTCCCAGAAATGCGAATGAATAATCATATCTCAATCTTGCAATACATTAACTATGAAAGGAAAATCCCAGTGTGATCTCCTGCACTCATAATCTATAATTGAACTGGTTTTTAGTCATCACAAGAATACAACTCATCATTTAGTGAACAAATCCAGCTGAAACCATATAGTTGAAGGGCAAAGGGCTGAACTTTTATTAAATTATTTTGCTCACTATATAAATATAGGTTAATGGTTCAATTTTTATATATTGTTATAATTATATTATATATTATATGTTTTTATATAATTCTATGTATTTCCTCAACAGAAACAGTGCAGAGAATTGTGCAGACAACTACAGCATCAACAACTCAATCCACCACCACACCTACCACCACCACGCCTACCACCACCACAACTACCACAACTCCAGAACCAACAACTCCAGTGCCAACCACCACTCCAAGACCAACCACTGTTACTGTCGTTACCACAACTCCCACTACTACAGCAAGGACACGACCTCCATTACTACGAGCTAGAGACACAGGTCAGGGCTTTGATGCCGTCATATCATTACATTACTTACAAGGAAATTGAGGTGAAATTACACTTACAATTACAAAGATGCGCAGACTACATGTTTTATTGTAATCTATTTACTTATATGTCATGCAAGATGTAAAGATCAGGCGCTACTATTAAGAAAGAGAAGATACATCAGTGATTCAATTGCATTGCATTGACAGTAAAAGTTTATTCTGCGCGCAGAAACAAATCAGAGAATAAATTAATTACCATAGAAGAGTTTTTAAATACCCAATAATAAACAAAATAAACAAAAATGATTATTGATTTGTTTGTTTATCAGTCTGTTTATATGCTTAATGTTGTCTTTTGACCTTCATTTAGGTTCAAGCAGCATCCATCCAGCTTACAGATCTGTTGTAGCCGCATCATCAAGTAAGTGCAAGTGGGTTGTAGAATGTGAAATCATATTAAGTAACAGATTGGTTAAAATCTATATGATTAAGTTTATAATGTTTCCTGAAATTTTATATGAAAGCATTATATTGCTTTAAATTGCAATTATTATCTTATAGTAACCTGCCAATGTTTTTTTACATGCTTTAAGAACAGCCAACAAAAAAATCCATTATAAACATTTTTGCTAACATAATTATATATTTTTTTCAGGGCAAGTACAAGCTGTTCAAGGAAGAGGGCAAAATCAAGGTATGGTTTATCTACTAAATTGTGTTTGTATAAGTCTACCAAGACTTACTGCAAATTGGATCCCCCTGATCAAAAGATCTTGTTTTAAAAGCTTACAGGTCTCCGTCAACTTATGCCACCAATCGGAACATTCCTCGGGTTAATGCTGGTAAGAAGCCATCTGTCTTCAGAAGTCGGTTATACAACATATTGCTGGTCTAACCAACTTATATGTAAGATGCCTCTTTTTTGTCTTTGCTTGAAAAAGCTCCTCCACGCCAGGATCCTGCAGTGTCCTTGCGCAAGCCTATTGGAAACCTCCAGCCATCTGGTGGAATCGGTAAGTATCACATTTTCTTGATTCTTGTATTATTCAATTGCCCATAGAAATTCATTGTAATTCATTGAAATTCAAGAAGGCCATACTGACAGGGAGTGCTGTTTTTTTTTCCTTTTGACCCCTGTAAGGGTATCTCATTGAAAGATAAACCAACTAGTGGAGTCTATAAATGTATATATGATCTCAATTAAAAATAGCATGTCCTTGATTGAGTTACAGTCCATTCCATCAGAAGTCCCTGAACAAGACAGCTCAAAAACTCCAGGGTGCTAAAGAGGAATTGTCTGTTTTAAACTAAATACCTATGCTATTTTATGTATGTAACAACAGACAGGTGAAACATTCACATTACGTTTTCTACCTATACCTTTAATGAAGTACAATGAAAGTACAGAAGTATATTAATAGTCCATAATGAAATAGAAATATGCGTGTAAATCCTCCGAGGAACAAATGAAGAACCATTTTATACTTAGAGGAATTATGGTATATGATGGTATATTGAAAATATGTAATCCTTGTGACAGGCTACAGTAGAATCCAGCAGATCTTAGCCGAGAAGGGAGCAGCCCAACCTAATGCAAGTAAGTATAAAGTGATTTATAACAATTTGGGTAATTCCAGGCCAGATTACAGACAAAGTCTTTTTACGGGCATTAGAGAAGTCCTATTAGGATCTCCAATTGCTTACCATGATCATTCCAGTTCCAGCCAGTGACCCAGCTAAGGCACATGTTAATTTGTTCTTTTAGCGTATCACAAGGGTTGTCTTTAGTTTTTCTGTTTAGGGGAACCTATTACTAATGAAACATTTTGTGGAACAATGTAGAACAAATAAATTGCAGTTGTAACTACAGCTTGAGTCCAAACTAGTAATGTGATGTAAGTTCCCAGCGGTGCTGTAATACTGCCACTTACCCATCATACCAAACCTTTTACTTCACAACTACTTGTAATGGCATTTAAAAAAATGTTTGCATTATGTTTTAAATTAACATAAGGGGTACATAGCCCCCAACATTTTGTGTCTCCAAAGGTGTTATGGTTATATGGTTAGAGGAAGGAGCTTGACCGCCCAACTTCATTACCTGTCTGGCAATGTCACAGCTTTGAGGGCCTGTCAGCTGATATCAGAGGTTCCAACAAGCTTTTTGGCAGACATTTGACTAAATGCCCCAAAAGCCTTTTTCAGGACATTGGCATTATTGTACAGATGCCACCTATACCCATGTGACATTATGTTATTTTCATACCATTAATAGTGATCTACATGGTTACTAGAGTTCTAACATGTTCTTATAACAATACTTTATACTTATAGAAATGTATAGTTGACCCTAATCCATTTTATATCTGTTTTAGATTTCCCAAGACGTGACTGGCAAAATCCTAGCCAACGAGTAAACATCCAAACAGTGCAACGCAAACCTGCAGGTATACAACATTTATCAGGACTGTACTTTATCATATACGTATATACTGGAAAACGACTTTATGTGATGGTAAAATAACAATGTGTTTCATTTATAGTGCCTGAGAGCAGCAATATGGCTCATGTTGCTCCCCCTGTTGCACCCAACCCGTATGTAGACACACATAATACACAAGGTAAATTCTTTTGTGTAAACTGCATCAAAATTATTCAGCAGAATGAATGAAAATATTATCCAAAGACTAGATTTACAAAATTTTAACCTGTGGCTTTGGAAGAATGAACCAATAGATAAAAAGGCTCTTTTTATGGTTCTTATGCAAATATTACCCATTGAGTAAGTGTTCTATGAGAAATGGCACATGTGTGGTTGATACATGGAATATTGAATATTTTATGATAGATTTTTTACTGTATCATGTTAAACAGTAAGGGAGAATAGATTTTAGTACTTTAAGAACCTATAACCAAATTTTACCAGTTCAGGGTCCCGGGTGGCTGAAGCCTACCACGGCAACTGAGAGTGCAAGGCAGGTGCCATCCCTGGACAGTACGCCCCAGGTGACACTGGCATACAGAGGTTCCAAGTCTCCATAGCTTCTCCAACAACCCCGTCCGTGTCCCTGTCTCCTTTACCGCAGCTCTGCTTTTTTCTCTTGCATCTTCTTGTTCTTTCCTTTGTCTTCTGCCTTTGTCCACTTCTTCCCATCTCTTCTTTCTTTGTCCATGTCTCTGTGAACCATACCTCCCAGTGCATTTTCGCACTTTTCAGATTGGAGAAATGGGGGAGAGACTGTCCACAGGAAAAACATTCCCAGTTTTAGTTATTGTTGTGCTGTATTTGGGAGCTGCCATCTTGTTGTTGTAGTTACATATATTAAATGACTTGGGGATTGGTCCTCCTTGAGACTGTCAATGATGGAGTATTCTTTAAGCACGCTGAGGCTGCAACCGTCTTAGAAAGCAAACTGTTCCATACTTAGGATCAGATATTCCCTAGCAAAGCACAAGCGTCCTTAACACAACAGGTTACTTCAGTGGCACTCTCTGTGTTAGTTTCTGGGAAAATGATTCACTTGGGTTTTTTCCTTTTAATCTCACGATTTCCTTTTCTTCATCATGTGACATGATTCTGCCAACCAACATGTATATATGCCGTAAAGCCATTAGTTAAAACACTCTAAGCAAACATAGTGGAGAAGTCGTACATCATGCTAAACAATTTTTTTTTTACCGTTACATAAACTACTTCATGTTTCAAAATGATTTGTAATTTCTAATCTTATTCTTTGGCAGAGACATAAAAAAAGCAGATTTTGTTGTATTTGATAAAAAGAAATCGACCCATGTAACCTGTTACTTTATATGATCTTGTAAATGTGTCCTTTAATGTGTCCTGATCTAGCAATTCTCCTCCAACCAGAAATACCGATTCTGTAAATATTTTATAGGAAAGTTCAACAGGCTTAAATCAAAGGTTACACTTTTACATTTCAATAATGTTGCTATTCAACGTTGCCTGCAGCTGTGTTTCTAAACCGGCGTAATGTATGATAGATCTATTGGTGAGATCTTTCTTTTTCTTGAAAGGTTGTCTACACTATTTTTAGATGCTTTCTACAGACTAGGTCTCACTTTTTGTAATTTATGCATAACAGAGTTGACTTAGGCAGTTATACAGTGGTACCATTGATGTTTGGTCATTTGGTTCCATGAACAAAGGCCAGATCAAACATAATCCGCATAATGTGGAACTGTTAGCATTGTGAGTCTTGGCTGGTCCATGGCGCCCAAGACTATCATTTGGGTAGCTGGTTGGCTGCCTTACTTATGACCTAAATTATCTGTTTGTATGTTCTATTAGGCCAAACACAACATTTTTCACTAAGTATTGGCTATATGGAAACTACATCGGTTATGCCAGGGAAGACGTACTCACATTAAGGATTTCTATTTCTCTTGCTAAGAGATGTTGAAAGGACAGCTCTGTGGAACACACAGTTTGCTGAACTGTTAGAAATTTGTTATTTACACTGACTTGTATGTGCAACGGTTTCTACAGTTATAGTTTTTAGTTCATGGAAAAGATGGACATGGCCAAAGTGATTTGGGTGTGAAAAAGGAATGTCTCTTCTAAAGAGGGGACTTGGGGTTTTGTATAAATATAATAGGAGCACAAAGATTGATAAGTAGCCTTATCACCGTAGCAACCGATGGAATGGTTAGGGTATATGCACCATTTGTTGCTACAGTGATAAGACCACTGACCCACACTCACATTTTTTGGAAAATAACCCATAAGCCTGGCTTTATCTGAGCATATCATGAACTGCGTAACACAACGTGTAAAAGTAACATAGTATACATAACAAATATCTAATTTTACTGGTAAAATGATTTTTACACAATATTTAGCATGCCTTTAACATAAGTTATACACAAGCTATACTTACATTTAATAATTGCCAAGCAGCCTTATCAAGCTCAGTTCATGCGATTTTGGAAGTCAAAATATACATGAAAAAGACTTTAAATAGTTATATATTTAATGACAAGACACAAAATATTTAACAAATCTCAATTATACAAATTGAATCGTAGAATTAAACAGATAAGGAATAGAGTAATGTTTTGAATAGAGTATCCACTTGGTATTTTTCTATGTACTATTTTGACTATAAAGCAATATACAGTATATTGCAATACATATACTAAACAAGCATATGTATTGATCCATTGCGCTGCTCTGTGATTGCTTTCGTAGTTTCCAGCTCCAGTTCCAGCCTGTCGGAGTATGACAGGTGGCTTTCCGGCTTTTCACAAAGCAGTAAGTAACTTACCGTATATACTTTTTCTGGTTTATGTCATTTTCAAAGGAATTAACATTTTTTCCCCCTAATTGACATAATTGGGTTTGCATCCTTAAAAATGAATTACAGTGAAATCTACAGGTGTTTAGTTAATATGACATTACAGACTTAACTATGGATTATGCAGGATCAGCTAAGATCTTTTTAAGACATATTTAAACAAATTTTTGGGTTGTTTTTGGAAAAACGTAAACTAACCCTGGCCCTTAAGGGGTTAAGATCATAGGTCTAAATGAAATTTGATCAAAACACATTCCACATGGTTTTGCCCAATTTGGTAACGTTTGTCAACTTATTTCCAGATTCCAGGAACAGTGAAACTGATGCAAATTGGAAGGTAATTCAAGCCACACCTGAACCAAAGAGTAAGTCACTAATGCCAATACAAGTAACATGTAAAAGAGTTTGCACAAAAGATCACTTTCTTGTTATTATCTTAAATTTTAGGATAAGTAACATTGAAATTAAAATTTTAACATGTCTAAGTTGGTCAACATACATAGACTGAATTCCGTAGGAATTGTCACAAATAAATGAATAGCAAGGGAATGCTGCAAAAGCGTAAGAGAGAACCATGCGGCCATCTGCTCATAGCACCACAACTGATTTTAATCCCTTGTCCAGCCATTATATAACATGTTTTTATTTGTGAATGAAGGTCAATTATTGTCTTTGAGCTTCACTAATTTTGACCCTTTTTTTCCCCCTGCCAGTTAAAAATGTGGAAGTGCAATTATGGAAAGGATTTTCTGAAACAGGTATGTTTTCATCATATGTGGTTGTGATCTAACAAATTGTCATTAGTCTCTTATTGAATTAGGTGCACGCCAACTTTTTATTGCTTTTTTTCCACACTTTCCATGTCACAGCCTGAAATACATAAAAAAATAATCCTAAATCCAAAAGCTAATAAAATTAACATAAGGTAGGTGTAAGCATTTTCTTAACAATAGCTTCATCTACTGAAGACGAAACAACTCTCCCTATAGTTTTTTTTTTATTTATGCAAAGCTTCCCTGGAAAATACATATATTGCTTTTTTATACCTGTAAAAACATACACACAAAGTTGTATCCCAAACTAGACTTGTGCTTTCAGATTTGTATAAATTTTAATTTTAAGGAAATTTCCCAATTTTGTTAATTCATACACAAGTCCAAAAATGAGGAGGACTCCAACAAAATAAATGAAAACAATGCATAGGACTTTAAATTTTTGCATGTTATTTTTTCACTCTTATTCATACTCTCTCACACTCTCTCTCAGGTTCTCTCACACTCTCTCATTCTCACGCTTTCACGCTATGTCTCAATTTCTCCCTATCTCCTCCGCTTACAGCTTAAGCAGCCCTGCTTCTTCTCTTCTTCTTCACTGCTAATTTCATACATTAACCAGGAATCCCGGAGCACTTCCGCAAATGGGCAGCGCCTCAAAGCACACCCACTCCCTGATTGAAGAGTCAGGGGGGACTGTTCCAGTGGCTCCTCCCCTTTGCGGAAGTGACCCCATATTTTCGGGGAAAGGACAGGTGCAGAAACCCTTCTTTCTCCTTGAATCCATCTTCATTATTCTGGTCTATCAGAGTATTTCTGCAAAAGGCAGAGGCCTCTCCTCTGTTCGTCCAATCAGGGAAGAGGGTGTGCATGTTTTTTATCAACGTGCACAAGTCTATCGCAAACATCAAATTCAGTGTCTCTGGATACTCTCCATAATTCATTGCATTTATACATTTTGTAGAACGTTTTTGATCGCCAGAAGGTCAGAGTACTAGTTTATTAAATACCAGGGTATCTGTTTTTTATCAATATTTTTTTAAACATGAACTTTTAGCAGCTTCTTGACACTGTGCACTATATATATTGTTTCTTTGCATTATAAACACCTCTCTGTGGAAAGTTGCCACTTCTCAAAATGGTTACTCCATTTCGCCCAAGGAAAGTAACTTTCCTCAGTCATTACAGTCTCCTCCTAAGAAAAGTCCGATGGTCTGCAGTGTTAGTCTGTCTGCAGATCCCAGTCTCAGTTTGATTAATGTGGTCAGTTCCTTTTTCCAAGGCATTTCATACATGAAATAACAGAAGACATTCTCCATTGTACACATCACATGTTTTTCAAATTTTGCATTGCTAAACATACAAATATTTTTTATTTGCATAATTCTTACTAACATTTCCATTAGCATAACATCTTTGATATCTATAGGAAAAGCCATTGACCATTCCTTTTTGTTATAGTGTATACTTTTGTTGTCTTGAGTAGAACACGCTTGTAAACTTTTGACAACAGTTTGCTGTTTAGAAAAAATACTGTACTTAAATATTTTTCATGCACACCAACAATAAAAGGGTCTATACACTAAAAGGTTGGGTGCAATGATGTCCCTCTTTTTTGGCTCAGAATATTTGCTGGAGGGAATACTGTAAATGCCACATTCTATATACTCATAGAAAACTTCTTAATATACAAATATATTCTGTTCATTTAATTTGTATTTTTATTACAGCTATCAGCCCAAAGGAAGATATCAACATTAAGCCTGTGGATACAGTAGCATTGGGAGGCATAAGTATGTGTCTTTTACTACCAATTATCATTACAGACAAAAAAAAATTGGAAGAGGAAAGTTTGGTATTCTATGTATGTTTCATGTACTTTTAGATTAATGTTTTTAAATTGAGCATTCTCTTAAGGATTTTACAGAATCTTTATGAACATATAATGTGTTGTAGCTTATTGCTGATAAATAAATATGTCGCCATTAATTATTCATTTATTTTCTAAATTACTTTCAAAATGTTAACTCTTTATTAAGTTTCTTTTCCAGGACCAATCAAACTTTATTGTCTCGTTTTAACTTTAGACTGCAACATTGATCTGGTTTTCCTCATGGATGGGAGCTGGAGTATTGGCAAAAGACGTTTTAGGATCCAGAAGTTATTTCTGAACCAGATGGCTGAAGCTCTAGATGTTAGTCTTTCTGGTCCTCTCATGGGAATTGTTCAGTATGGGTAAGGCTTCTTTTTTTTTTTTGCTTTTTTAGTAACGGATAGTTTACACATATCAGTAATTCCCAGCTTTCTTATGGGTGGGTTTCCATTGATAATCCTGTTTAATTTTTTTTTAGCAGGTGTAGTACTATACAATATATATTATGAAAGCCGTTAACTTAGCATAAAGGGTTACGTCTAGAGAAGCTGATCTCCCATGAAATCAGTGGGGGTGGCACCACCCAACCACATGTATGCTATCTGAACACAAATGCAGGGCCTTTAACATTTATTGGACCCCCACTCCCTGGCATGCAATCACACCCTCCACTCCAACACCAAAAAACCCCCACAAAAAAACCAAAAGTACTTGCCGTGCTGACTCTACAGATCAGGAGGAGACTGTCAGAGTCAGTGTGGTCTTCCCTCCTTGTGACCATAATGCAACTCAGCGAGAAACATCCACATACGCGGGGCAGGGGAGCAGCACTGTACTATTTAGATTACATAGGAGATTAATAGTGCAGTTCTGGCAAGTGACTTGAAAGGGACATGCAAGTCTTAACCAGGGAGCAGGCTGTTTGGGGCAAAAATAGCACATGCAGACTGGTTGGGGGGCAAATATGGCACAGGCCAGCCTCCCTTTGCACTGCTTGCTCTCTGTAAAAACAACTTCTCTTTTACCGCCCAGGGGAAGCAGGAACGCAGAAGGGTCATGATGTAATGTGACTCCACTGGGTTCCTCCATCCACTGGGTGCAGATCGCGGGGGTTGCCTGTGCCCACTATAATAGCAGGCCCGCTCGCAGTTGTGACCCCTGCGACTATGGTTGATGCAGACTCAAGTAGCAGCTGCTATGGGACCCCCAGGAATCATATGGCCTGGGGCCCTTTTCCCCTGTGTTGAAGACGGCCCTGCACAGATGTTCTGCAAGCATAAATCCGACTGTGTACTGCTTTAGTAACTTCAATTGAAATGCTACTGAATATGTGCTAGAAATGTACATACTTATGCCACCTGGTCTTACTAGAGGCAGCCAGATGATGGCTTATATGTTTTCTAACACCAGTAACTAAGAATGCGTGCACACATTTGCACCCAATAATGTATAATTAACATATAGTTCAAAGGTCTATAAATATTAAGGATTAATATAAATAATTTGTGCTCCCTCTTTGTTTCTCTTAAAGTGATGATCCTACTACAGAATTTGGCCTTCGATCTTACTTTAATTCAGGAGATCTGAAAACCGCTATTGATAAAATCTCACAAAAAGGAGGATATTCTAACGTTGGTAGGTAGATGTGAATTTACCTAATTATTAAGCTGTTTTCACTTTTCAATATATATTTTTGTGATCTTTAAGAAATGTTCTGGAATTCTGGGGGTGCCCACAGTGCGGAACTTAGTAGGAACTTGTTGGTACCCAGCCACATGAAATTAAGGGATACAGCGAGTACCCTATTGAACCCAACTTGGTTAAACTTGGCAAGCTTTAAGCAACCCAGCAAATGGTGCTAATTGTGAACTTGCTATACTTAATCCAATATTATTCTCACACCAGGGAAAGCACTCTCGTACGTGACCAAGAACTATTTTTTGGACTCCAGTGGGAATAGAGGTCGTGCTCCAAATGTAGCAGTTGTATTGGTGGACGGATGGCCCACAGACAAAGTTGAAGAAGCATCTCGCATGGCTCGGGAATCAGGAATTAACATTTTCTTTGTTACCATCGAGGGTGCCGATGATAATGAGAGGTCAAGTGTTGTCGAACCCAATTTTGTTGATAAGGTTAGTTATGTCAACATTGCTCTGTGTTTTTTGTAAGAATTATTCATGCTAAAGTACCAATGAACTCACATGATGCAGATATCTGCAATTTGTTATTCAGACCTTAAAAATAGTAAATGCTGCAGTCCATAAAGAATTCACAAGAAAACATAAACCATGTCCCCTGTTAAGTCACAATGAATAATAAACTGTAAGCGTAGGCTAATGTAAAATATAATAAATATAAAATATTTTAGACATCTGAAAGTAACACGTGACATCTCTTTATAGTCTGTATGCAGAACCAATGGACATTTTTCCATGAATGTGCCAAGTTGGTTTGGCCTCCACAAGATTGTCAACCCTCTGGTCAGCCGTATGTGTGAAACCGACAAACTAGTTTGCAGTAAGACCTGCCTCAATGCTGCTGATATCGCCTTTGTCATTGATGGCTCCAGCAGCGTCGGCACAGGAAACTTCCGCACTGTGCTTCAGTTCATTGCAAACATCAGTAGCGAGTTTGAGATCTCAGACACTGACACAAGAATCGGAGCTGTCCAGTATACATACGAGCAACGATTGGAATTTGGATTTGACAAGTACAGCACTAAACAAGACGTGGTTAATGCTATCATGAGGATAAACTATTGGAGTGGAGGAACAAGCACTGGAGCTGCTATTACCTATGCCTCCGAACAGCTGTTCAGCAAATCAAAAGTAAATAAGAGGAAGATATTGATTGTGATCACTGATGGCCGGTCATATGATGATGTGCGCACTCCAGCCGCTGCTGCTCATCGGAATGGTACTATGGTTTCTTGTAACTTACAAAAACTTTATTTTAAATAGAGTATGAAATAACCACTAACATTGACTTTTTATCAACATTTTGTAAGAAAAATTATGCCCAAAGCTTATTAAAGGGCATATCATAAAAAATAGAGACATTATATATGTATATTTTACATTTTGATATTACCGTCTTTCCCCATGTATAAGACGCAATTATTTTTTTTTTAGAAATTTGGGGTGCGTCTTATACAGTGGTGGTATATATATTTTTTTTTACCGGAAATAATCATCTGCAGGGGACCTGCTGCTTACCTCTGCTTGCGTCTCTTGTTCCGTTGCGGCGACACAGGAACCCAGTGGAGTCACGTGAATGTACATCACATCACATGACTCCGCTCCGTTCCTGTTTGAGCAACGCAGAGGGAAGCAGCGGCCCCCACAGAAGTCTGTGAGCGGCACCAGAAGATCTGCAGTTCAGGTAAGGGTGGGAGAGTAAATGAATGCATATATATATATGTGTGTGTGTGATAGCATGGATGCGTGTGTAGGGGGCACAGGGAGGCTGAAAGTGATGTGCATGTACTGGCTGCCTGAGCATGATAGGATTGTGATTGCTAGCAGCTAACATCAATCCCACTCATATCATGCCCAGGCAGCCAGTACAATAACTTTATGTATATATAAATATATATATATAGATAGATATATATATATTCAGATTTCGGGCCCCAAAATTATACATGGGAGCGTCTTATACATGGGGAAATATGGTACTTAATATCAAAACAGTATGCTTATTTCTACAAAACAACCTTGGTAATCCTATAGATAACAACGTTCCCACATAACACTAAATATGGTGATAAATTAGCAGCATTTCCAATGTCCAGTTTATAAGCAAGCCGAATGTGGTTTTTAAGTTAATCCCAACTTTGTGACCTTCCACAGGGGTGATCGCCTACGCTGTTGGAATTGCCTGGGCTGCCCAAGATGAGCTAGAAGCCATTGCCACAGATCCGGACAAGGACCATTCATTTTTCGTGGATGAATTTGACAATCTCTACAAGTTTGTTGGGAAGATCATCCAGAACATTTGTACAGAGTATAACTCTCAACCACGAAACTAAAAGGGCAGGGACATTTACCAACTGCTTGCATCGAATGATTTCTGGCAATACATAACAAAACAGACAGCTATGTTGAATTAAGCACAAATATGCTTGTGGTTTGCTATATTCCAGACTACATTTTCTTTTCAAATGTGTGTTGCAGCCTCCAAATGCACTGAAGGTGTTAAAAGAAAGACTGTAATGCGCCAGCGGAGTGTTGGTCGGTATACTTAACATGTTTGTATAGCATGGCAATTTCAAACTCCCTTAGCACTTCTGCTGCCACAGACGTTTGTGGACAATCCATCGTTTTGGATCTGTGCTGAAATATGCTGCAGCCCCCTTGTACGAGGTTTTAAAATGTTTTTAGAATTGTTAGATGACAGAGATCTTGTAATGACATACAGTGTACATTATAGTAGCACACGTACCATGTCCACCAGTTCTGCAAACCCTTAGGACGATTGGTTACTTGGTATATTGTGCAGATGTGCCCTTTCTTGGGCAAATCATGCATGGATTCTTTAATATATTTACAGATTTTTAAACAAAGTGTAAAATAAAAAAAAGTAGTAAATAATGACATTATTTGAAAGTGCCTTGGTCCACGTATCAAGTAAAGTCACTATTTACAGTGGATTCATTGTGTTATTGAGGCAGTGGTGATATAATATTAATATCAGGGATGCTTTCTCTATGGAAGGTGCAAGCTTGAGGCAGTTCTCTGGTTCGGCTTCTTGGTTTGTGTGCAGTGGGAGACTCAGCTTGGCCAACTCTCCAATTTCTTGAGCTGGGTCTGCCTTGGCTTGGTTGCAGCTCTGCCCATGATTTGTTAGCTTTATTCCATATGATCTTGGTTTAATCAGATAAAAATGCATCTCAAACGTTAAAAACTTTGAACTCTATCCCTGGGACACTGGTCCCCACAATAATTGTGTGACATCATCGCTGTTCTTCGGGCCAGAACAGTGATGGATAATGTGTGTTCTTCAAATGTTACTCCTGCAGGTTTAATCTTCGTAATTACCAACTTGGCATGACCCAACAGAAAATGAGCATTGAGGATTCATTATACAGAATTTTAATGTAAGGGCCTTTAATAAATGCTGCTATTAATATTCCTATAGATCTCTCCCTCTCTCTCTGTATCAAGTTTCATTTACCCTGATGAAGGCCTCTGTTTTTTGTGGATGGATAAAAGTAAAGTTATAGGTATTCAATAAATCTTTTTTTTTAAAATGTATGAGCCAGTTCTCTATTATTAACCTTTAATTCCATTTTTTGTGTGTTTTACTTTTTTCTGAATTTCTTTATAAAATTAGACTAGCCCAGAATATCAGTATTCTAAATTAGAACATGATGCAGCCAGTGAGCTTTTGTAAGCTTTATGCTAAAATGTACTGCGTAATAAGAACCATCACATGTGCTTTAGAAAGTTTAATGCATATGCCAAAAAAATAATAATAACTCAAGCAGTGAACTCCAACATAGCGCCTTTAAATAAGGTCTATGGAGAAACACAATATATACAGCCTTTCTCTACAGTATCTGTAATAATAAAGATATTAAATATAATACACTTCTAAACGCAACGCTTTTTGTTTAACCCCTTAAGGACAATAGGCGGTCCCTAAATCCATTGAAACCAATGCATTTTGTCATTAAGGGGTTAAAACTTTCAGTGCTTAAGATGACTGCAACACTACAGAGTTAGAATATAGTTGTAATAAAGGTTTCTTGCTGCGATTAACATTTCTACAGAAATAAAATAGATAAAAGATAGCTAAAAGATGAAAGATGTGCATTTTTATTTAGATAAACAACTGAGAAAAAAGCCAGAGCTTGGGGGGGGGGATATATATTTTTGCTATGTGCTTTATTATATAAATCTGCAGAGAGTGTGCGATAAATCATAGTTCAGATCATCTCGTTAGATTGGCACATTCAACAGGCATGGTTGTCAGAAGACTTAATATGACCTGGATTACTGGAATGCCTCCAAAAAAGGTTAGGTATTAGTATGTAACAGTAATATTAATAATTAAAATATCCTGTATGATGTAATATATTGTAACCTGATTTATGGGTATAGTAACCAGATGGCAAGAGGTGGACCCCCCCCCAAATGCAGCAAAAATTAAATAAATAAATTTGGTTCAGCATCAGGTTCCCCACCTTCTACACTGTGCAAGGGGTCTACAGACTTTTTTTACTCCCTTATAATTTTTTTTCTTCAAGTACTGCGGGGCCAGTTAACAGGAAGCCCACCGACTCTGCTCTATGTAGGTACTTTAGGCTCTAGGTAGGTAGCTTATGTGATGCCTATCTTATCAACAGAACATGCTTATTGTATTATGAGAACATAAATCTTCTTCTCCACCCAGCATTTCTGAGGTTCCTTCATCCTTTATGCTACCTTGTGCTATCTCCTTAATCATTTTTTATGCTTTTTGGGTTAGCATTAATATTTTAACATCACAAAGAAATGAATTATGCAGTATTTTATAAAATAAATATTTATGGAGTATAAAAGTAATTCTATATGCGGGCCCAAAAACAACTTTTTGGTTGTGGTTTTTCCAATGGTTTGTGGATTTGAGGAGTCCATAATTTTGGATATTATTACTAAATTTCAGAGATTTATTCTGGGCCAAATATTTACAAGAGCGGTTGTCATGTTGCTTCTACACATTATCAACGACTAAGAAGTAATTTAATGGTTTCATTTAAATGCGCTATGTATTAACTCAGAGGTTTATTTGGAGGTTAAGAATGGTCCTCTCTCATACTAGAAAAAAGGGTTATCTGATTATCAAATGTCGCTGTAAGTAAAAGGCAAATATCATATAATATTCAAAGTACAATATTTTTATAGTGTATTATGGTATTGTTGGGTATTGTACACAATTCAGTACAGTATATGTTTAAATAAATCAACAATTCAATCTAATGCATTTAGCTTGTGTGATTTTCTGACTAAAAGCTGAAAGTTGGCACATGTTGGTTGAAAACCCCGAAAACTTCACCCGATAAAAATGTTGTAAAAATACAACATCCCCATATATATATATATATATATATATATATATAATTTAGAAAATGATATATAAATAAAGGTGTGAATGGGGATTAAAGTGAGCACCAGTGGGGAGGTACAGACTCCATCCCTTGCTGTGTGAGTTGAATTTGCCTTTTGGGCTCATGTGATTTTGCTGCTGCAAGCCGTCATTTTTAAACAACCTACGGCTTAGTGAACAGTCCCCATAGTATTTTGGGAAAAAAGGTCTTTATTAAATAAACAGGCCATTACCTCTGCCATAAAGTCTCAAGCATGATGCAATGTCTCCCAAGTATCATAGACCGACTACAATGGCAACCTACAGGGCTGCATACAAAGGGAATATCTTTGTAACAATGTGAACAATCTGTGCTAAGGTCCCCATGCGATAGAAAGGATCACCAAAAATATACACATCTTCTGGTGTTCCAGAAACAAAGCTTTCTTATGCTGAACCTAAAAAAATAGAAAAGTCGTATATAACACAGGATTTATTAACTTTCCCAGTTATGTTCAGGAAGTAAGTCTATAATGTCATTTCCGACCGATTTGGCCCGTGTTTCAGGATCATCCTCATAAATGCAGGAAGTCATCTTAGAATGTGTTGCCAAGTTAATTGTTCTTCGAAACACATTGGTGGGTAAAAGACAGAATCACTTAAGATTTTTTTTCCCATTAACTTCTTGACTATGCATAGCCAAGATACCCTCCCTTCAGTGTTATATCTGAAATAAAGACACGACACAACGCTTTGGATTGAGAAGGCCACAGCTTTATCTACCGTGAACAACCATAAATAGGTTAAATGTGTAATCACGCTGAGCGGACAATATCTAACCCCATAACATTGCAAAGCAATAACCGGTACATTCTGTATGCACTCCTGGCAAAAGTTGACCTTTAATTCCAAAGGAGATCGAACCACCATCATAACCAACTAAACCAACCACCAGCAGCCATCCTGCAAGGTAAAAAGCTGTGGGGTGTAGAAGGAGGCAAATGCATATAGGGGGATACTTCAGAAGTTGCATTTGCAAGGGAGGCATTGTGACAATTTAAAGGGACCAGTCATATGATGGATGGAGTGTCTCTTTCGTGCATCAGTTAATGAGATGCAGTAGTTGACTGGTACAATGAATGGACCTGGAAACATGCTATATATGTGTTAAAAACTTGATTATTTTCTTCCCAATTTGCTATCCTTTTTGTTATTGATACGTCATCGCTGCCTTTGCAATCATGAGTCAGGAGAAGTTGGAAGTATGGATAAATGATTATATACATACATTTTGATAGGATAGTAATTTTTAAGCTAAAGATCTCCATAAATCTACTAAACCAATGTATTTATGCTAAAGCCTGTGACTGACAGTCCCACTCTACAAACAAACTTTGTGTACGAGCAAAATAATATTTTAAGAGTTCAAGATCTGGGACCTATTATGACAACCATGCAATTAAACAAACATGTCTGAACACTATTTAAACAGACGAATACATCAGCACTTAGAAATGAAATCCCATACCTCACATGCAATAATTATAGCATAAACAATCACACATTACAAAACGACAAACCTATCATGCACTGCATACACACAATTATAATTCCCATGGAACAATTATCTGCATACCTCACAAATAAACATTTACAAAAAGGAGCCTGCACACTTTGTATCCTGGATTAGGTTAGTGGTTTTAGAAATACACAAGTTACATGAATGAGCCCCACAATTGCTTTTACAAAGCTCTCAAGTGCCATCTAGTGGCTGGAATTATTAATGCATGGTGTACCATAGAAAGGCAATCTGTATAAAAACAGACTTTGGCAAGTGAGTAACTGTCACGACCCGGGCAACAAAGTCAGGGAGGAAGGGACTAGATGCAGGGGATACCAAGGCCCCACAATGCATGACTAATAAGCAGAAGGCACAGACAGAACAAAGCAGTCACAAATGAATTTCCTTTGACGGGACTGCGACTAGGCCAGATGGATAGCCCTTGGGCAGTTGGCTGTGGCAGGAGAGCCATCACACTGGGTGCTGGGGCTGGATAGCCCACTAATGCATACCTCCCAACATTTCAAAATGTGAAAGAGGGACACTTTTTTTTTAATCACTCTCGCAGAACTCACCAGTATAAGCAATTGCATATATACACATACACTGCCCTTACACACGCCTCTCCATACACACTGCCTTTACACACACCTGCTCATAAACACATATATACACATACACTGCCCTTACACACACCTGCTCATAAACACACATATACACATACAGGGCATACACTGCCCTTACACAAAGCTTACAAATACCTATACTGCTCTTACACACAACTGCCCATACACACACAAGCTTACAAACACATATATATATATATATATATATACTGCCATTACACCCCTTTCTCCTCATCTCTTATCTCTTCCTCCATCATTCTTCCTTTATTCTTCATCCTCCATCCTGTATCCTGTGGTGGGAGCACAAGGTCTGTCACTTCTGTCACTGACTAGACTAGAGCCGATCTCCCAACTAGTCCTGCAGGCTACAGTCCTGCTGTGCGCCCCCTCGCAGCTGCATCTGAGGTTAGAATGGCTCTTGCCTCACCCTTCCTCTGCCCCTGCAAAGAGGGACAAAGGTAGAGATAGGCGGGACAGAGAGGCAGAGACCCAAACAGTTGGGGCAGTGGCGGAACTACCGGGGTCGCAGGTGTCGCAACTGCGACCGGGCCCTGGAGTTCTGCCAGTCAGGGGGGCCCAAGGGGTGCCGAGCGGTTGCTAAAGTTAGATCTTCATTTTGAGACCAAAAGACCATAAAAACATAATATACCTCATTACATGTCGTATGATTTTTTAATGTTGTCTAATTTATATTTCAAAACTAACGACATATTTCAAAACTTCTACATGTTTTACATAAATGGCATTGTATAGGAATTAATTCCGGTGGCTTCTTAATGCAGTTTTCTCAATATGTGTTAACACATACTGAATGTATAATGCAACATTTCCTTAATTATTTATCACCTAAAGACTCAATTGCACAAGTGTGACATTGGCGCCATACGAGGTACCAAATGTTATAGCAAACACCTTGTCTAGTAATAAATAAGTCCAGAAGCAATTAGCAGATTAATGTAAGCTTTAAAGGTGTCGGTTGTGCATCAAGAAGCCTCAGGGTTCCCCCCGCACTTGAATCGCCTGTGCCATGCCCCCTGGTTTCTAATAGATATTATTAGTTATGGTGCAAACACATTGCATTGCTTTATTAGGTATATTAACCTACATAATAAGGGTGACAGTGACCAAATATTTTTACTATTTGGCTGCATGTCATTAAAGGCAGAGAGGAAGAACAATCCCGGGCTTCATGAGTCATCTAATAAAGCTAAGATTATTTTGTAGAGAGTGAGTACTATGAACTATAATGAATTTCCGGATTCATCCGTCATTTAAAGCACCTCGGTTTTAGACTGCCTGTGCTGTCTTTGCCATGTACTTGTGCATCTTCAAATGGACAACAGGTAATATACTAATCTACAAGATGACTATGTAAAAACAATCAGATTATATATTCTTCTAGCCAGCTGCATATGTAGATATTTAAACAAACGTCCCGAATGCCCCAGGTTTGACCCGGGGTGAGGTCCCTGGTATGCACATGTATACAGACTATGGTGTTGTAAACAGACTTTTGTGACTCTGTGTCTCCGGGTCACTTTCCTCCTTTTTTGAAGCAAGGGGAGTGGTTTTAAGCCACACCCACTCCCTGCCCACATTTCTTCCCACACAAGACAGTTTGAGGTTAGCCCCTCCCCTAGGTACGGCTTGCACTGCCCACACAGCCGGATAAGTAATACACATTCCGGGACGTATGACACCCATTTTCACCTCTGTTGACACATGTTTAGAAATTGAGCCCTGCACATATTATGTTTTGTGTTTTAGTTGCTATTACACAGATAGCCACCAGGGTGCCTTGAATAACGATGAGCATTTCTTCTTTTTTCTCCTATTCTTGTTCCTCTATTCACTTCTATTCCGTAAATTAGCTGTCTACCAAACGTGTTTTGGGCTGCTTTGTTTAGCCTTCTATGGACAGCTATGGCCAGTATATGGTTGTTTTCACCTAAACGGATGTGGAGAAATATTCTGTGGTTGAGTCTTGGTTTTGTGGGAAGTAACTGCGTTTTTTAAAAATAATTTGCAATTTACAGGAAAACGTACCTTATCTTTGTTTTTGTTTATCTGCTGAATGTTGAATTATAGTATTGTTTGTTTTTGGCGATCAAATAACTATTTTAACGTTTTGCAGATGATATCCTCCTATTGTTCACTAACGTTTAATCAGAGACAAACAATTAAATTCAAGCAGAAAAAAATAAGGATATTGTTCCAGGGCATCAAATACTGCCAAATAATTGTTTATTTCTGTTCTATTCTTCCTTACCAAGGAAATAAACATAGACAGAGATTGCAAATGTTCTAATCTCATCCATTCTATGAATTAATATACATATATGATATTCCTATATATGCCTTGTAATGGTACTCTCTCCCTTTACTAGCTACCTGACTCTTGCTGGTCTTAAACTGTTTATATATAATATTTTTGAAATAAACTTGGGTTCGTAAAAGAAAAGGGAGTGTGAGAACCTCAGAAATGAACTTGTAAAATCCTGCCACTAGAAATGAAGTGAGTTTGTGGACATCAGTATTTTGTGATATTCTTTTTCCTATTCCTTTTTTTGTATTGCAGAGCTCTGCGACATGCAAACTATCTTCTAATTACATGTTTTGTCCCAGTTGGTAAGGGTACATTTTGTAGTTGTCTTGATGTGTTTATCTTGTCTTCTTCTCTTTTGTAATTCAACTTCTGGAATGTCTCCATCTCATTATAACGAAGCCATGGGCAAAGAGCTTGTCCAGACTAGTGAAACCATATTCTTAGAACTTGTGCTGTGTGTGTGTTCAGGTTCTAGAAATCTAGGAATTTAAACTAACTTATCAGAATCTAACTTACATTCTTTATCGTTGTCCAAGGCTGGGAACGTACGTGAAAACCAGGAGTGGAAAAATACAAAGGATATGCGCTTATCAATGGATAGATTATAGATGTTGGGAAGAAGACATGCCTACCCTTTTAAAATAATGAAGCTAGATAACCATTCTTGGGAACTTTCTTCATGACCAGACCTTAGGATTCTTCAAATATTAACCCTTTGTCAATCACAAATATTTTTGTGAAGCAATTTGCTAATAATGATTCTGTTTGAGAACGAGAAGCCAAAAATATTCTGAACAAAGTCAACGGCATTCAACCAAGAATCAGGGCCAGTGGTAGTATATAGTGGGCTCAGCTGGACGTTCCCATTAATCCATGTGGTACAGAGGTATTGAAATCATACTTTGATTTGAATACTTGGAAATCATGAAACCAGAATTGTGAACTTCAGACTGTGATATCTTGTAGTAACACATTTATTTAGTAGTTGGCAGCTATAAAATGTTATAAACTGCAGTGTATTCTAGGGTGGTAGGTTTAAATTAGGGGCATATCCTGGACTGGATACAAGGGATAATGTGCCCTGCCTGCCCATTGACACTATAGAGGTTTCCAGCACCATGAGTCCCTAACAGGCGGAGCATCAGGATATGATGTCAAAAATAAAGAATGGCGTCTACAGTAAGCGGGAGGATGAGATCCTGCTTTGCCCTGTTCTATACCCAGGACCAGCAGCCGCTAAATGACTTATAGACACAATGTGCAGACTTTTTCTTCTCCAGTCCGGCCCTGGACCCTGGATCTGACGCATGAGCAGCAGCAGCTTGGCACTGGCCTGCCAGGCATTTGCCCAGAATACCAGCAGCCAATCAATAACAGAGAGTCAATTGGTTGGCACACTGATATAAGGAACTGAGCTAAAATGTCCTATCTCTGCTGAAAGGAATAAAACGAGTGTAAGCCCAAATGCATTATTACAAATATCATACAAATGTCACATAATTTACTGAAAATGTTTAAACAACAGACAGGCAGTTTTTATGATATATTGAATTATGTATATGTCTGTTACTGCCTACTTTAAGATCATTTCAATATGCAGTAAATAAGATAATCAATAACGGAACTTCCCTTAAAAACTCCTTCGGAGAACAGTACCAGGAAACAGTTCATTCTGGCAGATAGAAAACAAACACAAAGTATGTGGTCATTGCAGGTGGCAATGTTTTATTATGAACAAAGACGACAGCTTCAAATTATTAGGTCAGGAAGTGAGTCCAGCTGACGGGTCACATTACATTACATCTAATGTAATGTGACGGGTCACATTACATTAGATGTAGTGTAAGGAAGTTTTACTTTACTAAAAGGGTGGTAGATAAGGGAAACAGCCCCCTAACAGATGTGGTGAGGGAATTTAAACATGCATTAGACAGGCATAAAGCTATCCTGAATCTGTGATGAGACCAAGAGCCAATTAAGATCTAAGTCTCTACATCAGGAAAATGGGGAGACTAGAATGTCTGAATGGATTCTTATCTGTCATCAAATTCTATGTACAAGGGATCAAGAAATATAGTGTTCCAAATCACATTTCTGAAAACAAAACCAGATCTAGTAGTGGTCTATATGTCAAATATCAGCATGGTACCTAACATACCATCCCATGTCTCAGATGTTTTCATTAATATGACTGCACAACTTAAAGTTGGAGCTCGATTACTGTCCTAGCCGGTATCCTGTATGCACATTGTGCTATGTATTGCATATTCAACATGTGCAATACAGGTTCAACGAAAGGTGTGTGAATGGTCAGTAATGAAAGGTGTGTGAATGGTCAGTAATGAAAGGTGTGTGAATGGTCAGTAATTAGTAATCAGTAATGTGAAATGCACATTCAACATGTGCAATATGTGCAATACAGGAGGAGACAGGTTTTCTATAGGTGTACAGAAGTGTGACGATAGTATGCACATCAATTTAACTGCTAGACAAATGACCCTGTTACATTCACCTATAAGCATTTTACAGGATCCAACATGACTTAATATTGCAACACCCTGTCAGAATGACATGTATACATTAGACATGATGATGAAAGGGAATTTGTAATGATGGGATGTTATCTAAAAAAGAAAAGTGACACTCACCAAACATCAGAATGAATCACCCAGAAAAGAGAGACACACTAGATTTAGAAATAATCCTCATTTCTATGACATGTGAAAAGGTGCGGGCAGGCATAGATATCTAATGATAGCAATGTATTTATATATAATATATCCATGAAAGAGTGAGTTTGTACTTTATGTAATTTATGGTTCAATTGATTTAGCATTGAGGAACTAAGCAGAAGCATGTATGAAACATTTAATCAAATGTATCATCTTTTCTTGTATGTGAAAAATACAATTACACTCTAGTCCCCTGTACAGCATCACTGAGGAAGAACGCATGTATAGTGAACTACTTTGTCAGAGCTTTGACATGCATTCTTTACCTCCCTCTGTTGTCTCATTCTAGCACTAGTTTTGGCTAGTTGAAGCAGCTAACCACTGCCAGGAAAGTGCTGTCATTGAAATCAATGGGGATGCTTTCTGAATACACATGCTGGGGTTTCACTTGCAGGCCAACATTTAAGCCGTCTATGGCGGAAGGCCTAGGCGCTGAATGGGCCTGTTACCAGCGCTCTGCAGAGAGTATGGTGGCTGCCTAGGCCAGTGCCAGAGGTTAAGATGCTATGACGGTATTACATTTGCTTCTGGGGTAGAATATGAGCTTCATTAATGATTATGAGAGAGAGTGTTTTCTCCAAAACAATAACTACTATGTAGAAATATTTGGTAATTTTGTAATAATACCATTTTAGCATCCAACCTAATATCAGCTGTACAAACAATCATTTACAAGTAACAGAAAAACATGTCCATGATGTCTTTCCTACGCTTCCCCTAAATATCACACCTCCACTCTTCCTTTCCCTGACCTTCTGCCATTCATTTCATTATTTCATTGTCCATGCACTTCCTTTCCCAAACATCCTTATCAATTCACACAAGCACTGCTCTATGACTGAGGGAGACATAAACAATTACATGTGAGCCTGAATCAGCTACTTTAATCCCAGATGTGCTAGCAAAGATCGCAGCATTGATATCTGTTAAAAACTATGAATGTGCAATTAAAAACCTTCAATATTGTCTTACGGCAAACCATTGTGTGAGAAACACTGTCCCATCACCTAACCTGTCTAGTGTGGCCATGTAGAAAGGGGAAAGTAAGTGAACCCTTCATCTGGTCATATCAGATATGTCAGTTTGTAATAGGTCCATCCACAGCATAACTCATGGGAAGACAGAAGGAAGACCAAAGGCAAATGGCATTTAACCATAGATGATGTTGAAAAACATTAGGAATGTTCATCTTTCTGTTCCTTGTGTTCGTTTGAGGTATGAGGACTGAGCTAGACATCACCTCTCTAAGATAATGGCCACATTAAAATACTAAAATACTAGTACTAATATATATACTAGCACATAATTTACACTGGTTCTCAGAATGTTTTACTGGCCTACTCTCTATTGATTACGTTTTTTTTCAGTGACAAGTTGGCTTTAAGCACATCAAGTAGATACCACCAATATGAAAATTTACATTTTTGTGAAAGGTTACAATATGACTTACTGTCTCAAGTAAAAGCTGTGTTCATTGCAGTGGTCAACACCCATTCCGCATATAAAGCAAGGTATCTACAAATGGAAACAGAACCCCACCGGGAAAAAAGTAACAAAACACAATGGGGACTCTCCAATTCAGATAATATAGCCCAAAGCAGCAGATTTTATCTCTGATATTTTCCAGGCCTGTTTCCTTTTGTCACAATGGGTCCCTGTTGCAGAACTTGTTCTGAAATATAATTAACTTTTTCTTGAACTTTGTTTTACTGAATAGACAAGGGGACAAATGCTCTACAAAAAAAAAACTACAAAGAAGTGTTTCAACAAAACCTACTTGTTTGTTCCATAATTTCCCACAGCAGATAAATGATGGTTATCTTGGTGCGAGCAGTCATGGGTATCACACCAATTAATACATGCAAGTAATATTGCAACATACAAGTATTACCTAATGTATCATGTAATGTATAATGAACTCTACATGTCTTATTTATGAAAAAGTATTCCCATGCCTGTCCTGTGAAATGTTGTCTTTTTGTAGGTGTTTTCATGGAAATTTCCATGCGGCAGTGACAGATGTCTCCAACATCTCCTAAGCACCCTTTGATGTGTGACTCTGAGGCCTTATGTTCCCTTATGAATCAATCAATGATTAGAGCGTTTTGAGTGGTGATAGGGACCACAAGATCTGTGCAGGGCCAGGATTAGGAGATGTCGCATCTAGCATGTTAAAGCACTTTACAAATTTCATAAACGTGAGGTCTGTTATAACCACTGAAGTCACAGAGTTTTCCATGATGGACGCATAAAGGAGTTTCTGCTCTAGAAGATGTATAGCCATCACAACTACAACTGGCGTGGCTCAATATCAGCAGCATCGCATGCACCAAGAGACAATCGCCAAGCTCTCTGTGAATATTCTCTGTCATTTCTAAAAGCCAGTGTGATTGACACTGCCTGGCTATCTGTTAACAAGCAATCTGGGATGCAAAGCAACCAATTATGTATGCACAGGTAATTGCATGCTAATCAGCAGTGTTGTAGAGTGATTCGCTATGCAATAAATAGGGGGAGAGAATAATAAGCAGTCAAGCTGAAACAATCACACTTCCATTATCTAGGCGATAGACTTGTTTTGTATGAAGAATTTAGTGTCATTTGATCCAAATATCTAACAGGTCCCCAAGAATGACTAAGTCTAAAATTCATACATTAGCACTCAGAAATTGTAGATCATCAAATAGAATATATTTAGCCATGTCTACAAATCTTAAGACGCCAGAAAATGCTAAAACATTCATCCAGAGAGGTTAAACACGGCATAACACAGTTTAACCATTTAAATGCTGTTTAGTATACATTATAAAACAAAAAAGTATGCCTGCACTACCTAAACATCACCAATAATTCAAACACTTCTATGATGACATAAAGAAACAGTTTGCTTTCATACAATTTTGATTGTTAGATAGAGTCATAGCATGGTGTCCAGAAATGTACAAATATTTTTGTCGAATATATTAAACAATAGTCTCTCTTCTTCCTTTTGATGTCTATCAAACATTTGTGTGTTGGCCTGGCCATTGTTGAGCTCAACTGTTGGGACATGCTGCTGTTGTACAGATGAATAATTCATTTTGTGTATGATTTCAGTCGGCCATAGGACGTTTTATAGAAGATATTATCCTTTGTTTTTTAATTCAGATGATACTTTACAGCATATTTATTACAAAACATTGATTGTGATACTTGAGACCAGGACCAAGTAATAACCCAGGCAAGAATACTGTTGTCCCTATTTTAGATAGTGTTATGTTTTCACCCAATTATTCCATAACCTGAATATTTTAGGTGTCCAAATAAGGACACCTGTCGTGGCAAGAGGCAGGGAGTGGTGGGGTCAACCCTGCAGTTGATGGTGCTGGTACCAGAAGCTCTATGGGACAGGAACCACCTTTTCGTATGTATTCATAAGTAACAATATACATACATATCACCGTAACTGGGACTTTCTGTCTCTGGCTATCTGGAACCAGGCCACACGCCATTGTTGAAGGGGAAATGGGCAGCGCTTTATCTGGAGTCTCTTTATATGCATATCACTGGGTAAGCACAAATAAGACACAGTTAAATTGTTATATATTTTCTAAAAAAAAACATAGCCTGTAAAGAAAATACACATTTTCTCGCATATGACACTGTTTACCACTTCTTAAAGCTATAGATACTTCTAGCTTAGCTGGGGGATCTCAGTGAGAAACAATGAAGGGGCAACAATGTCTATTCCATTTATTTAACAACATTGGGACTAACCTAATGCCCTTAGGCCAAATGGTCACTCAAACCTAAAACAGAAGCTTAGCATAAAGTGGCATAAAGTAACACTTCAAACTATTTTTTTCCCCTGACCATCATAAAATTTGGCAGGGGAAGCAGTGCCGATACTATAGCAGTGATATCAATCAAAGCTTTGTAATTGGCCATTCAAGGGTTAATATTTGAAGCGCCTCACGGTCGGCTCATTTATAAAGTTCCCAGGTATACCTCCCTGGTCAGCACAATGTGTCCTGCTTCTAAAAACTAATTAAAAATGAATCATGTGAGTACCTGAATTTTTTTTTTTTTTTGGCCAATTATTAACAAATCAAGTAGCGGCAAGCCATGTTTAATAATCGTTTGTTTTTTGATTCGTGCGAAGATTTCCGACCCAAATGGTTAATAATTGTTAGGAAAATGCAGATTATCTTCCATCCGTTTTCAATCCACAAACAAACTCCATTACTTACAGCTGTGATTTTGTTTTTCCACATTTAAGTTTATTCAGTTATCACCCAGTTCAGTTGCATGTAGTAACAAATGTGTTCCTGGAACATACCAGAGAGACTCACAGAATACCAGCTATGAAAGTCATTCATCGGATTCTTGTTCTAAATGCATTTTTAGGAAGCTTACATGCTCTTTTTTTAGCTATTTTTTTTTACCTAAAACATAAATCTCTCATTCATTTTTGTATTTTACATATGAATGTTGTTTTTTATATATTTTTTTAAACCAGTAAGAATACATTGGACATATATGTCAATAGTACAACATGTTGTTAGTGTTCCAGATTATATTATTATAAATTGACATTAGAAATTGTATATATAATGATTAGATATACACAATGCTGTTCTTTCCTGTTGACAAATTGTCCAAGATAAAATACAACAAAAATGGAAATTCAAGCATAATGAAGAATATACATCCAAATGTAGTTTTTAGAATAAAACAAATACTACAGTTTTGTAATGGTCAAATGTTGCTTCCTTTGTATCATTGTTTCTTGAGGCCCAGTCTCCAAAGAGAGGGGATCATGCTCTGCTTCAGTATGTCACAGTACATGTTGGCATTTATGGTTCCCTCAATGAACTGTAGCTCCCCAGTGCCGGCAGCACTCATGCAGGCCCAGACCATGACACTCCCACCACCATGCTTGATTGTAGGCAAGAAACACAGGCTGACCCCCCACCCCTTCAACCTCTACAGCAATGCTGGCAGCACTTATATATCTATTTCCCAAAGACGACCTCCGGATATGATGCTGAGAACGGGCACTCAACTTCTTTGGTCAACCATGGCGAGGCCTGTTCTGAGTGGAACCTGTCCTGTGAAACCGCTGTATGATCTTGCCCACCGTACTGCAGCTCAGTTTTAGGGTCTTGGCAATCTTCTTATAGCCTAGGCCATCTTTTTGTAGAGCAACAATTCTTTTTTTCAGATCCTCTGAGAGTTCTTTGCCATGAGGTGCCATGTTGAACTTCCAGTGACCAGTATGAGAGAGTGTAAGAGCGATAACACCAAATGTAACACACCTGCTCCCCATTCACACCTGAGACCTTGTAACAATAGCGAGTCACATGACACCAGGGAGGAGAAAGGGCTAATTGGGCCCAATGTGGACATTTCCCCTTAGGGGTGTACTCACTTTTGTTGCCAAGGTTTAGACATTAAATGGCTGTGTGTTGAGTTATTTTGAGGGGACAGCAAATGTATACTGTTATACAGGCAGTACACTCACTAATTTACATTGTAGCAGAGTGTCATTTCTTCAGTGTTGTCACATGAAAAGATATAAAATATTTGCAAAAATGTGAGGGGTGTGCTCACTTTTGTGAGATACTGTATATATAAATACTGATTATAGTCCAAAACAGGTGGGATAACTACCACAGTGTGTTATTGTTATTCATTAAAACAACATGTACTCAAGGTGGGACTTGATTACCGTATATCGCGGCATCTAAAAGAAAGATCTGACATCAATGATCTAAGCACACGGCAGGAATCCAAACACTTTATCTCCCTGGTGTTTGAAGTTTCACAGTATCTATAAAAGATAAAAGCCCATCTGTCATTGAAGTAAAAGAACGAGAAGTGCATTTTCCAAGTCATGTGGATCATTATTGTTTTATTTGCTGATAGGAATATGCCATGTTTGAGGCTCAGTTACAAAAATATATTATTTTATTTTAAAAAAATATTAATGTTCCTTCATATAATTTCTTGGAAAGTAAATGTAAAAAAAAGCCAGTGAATTAATTATAATTTATTTACCTGTGAGTACTCTTTATATTTTAAGCTTAAAGAGAAACACTTTTTTTGAAACATGTCTTTAACATGAGTCAGTTGGTTGAGAGATGCCATATGTGCATGTCAAGGCCTGAATGAGACCCTCGGTAACAATTTGCTTGCAAACTTTGCATAGTATGATTACCATGTGTAAAAAAATATGCTTGTGACATCCCTACAAATTCCTCAGTAAATCATAACCAAAATCTATTGAAGGGTAAAGTAACCCACACCATGAACAAATTGTGAAAAGAGTATTTGACTTTACTTTGACTCCTAGGCACTAGGTAAGAGGATACTAGGGCAACAACATCGGCCATGTTCTCCAGGACACATATCATTTTATCATGTTGCTGCCAGCTCAGATAAAGTTCTGCCATGTGCTGTGTGGGATGTACTGTACATACTCAGTTCTACGTCTACGCTTCGAGCGTATTTTAACCAGGATAACGGTTTGATAATGACTGTTCTGCTGCCTTCAACACCATTATAGATCTTTCCATAGCTTAGCTTAACTAGCCCTTATAGTACCTGGGGCAGGATTTGCTCAGTTCTGTAGCATCACATCTGCTTCTGAAAATGGTAGGGGATGCAGGAGCACGGCCAACAGGTTGCTCAAAAGTGCCCCTCACCACGCAGGGCCTTGGGCAACAACACTTCTTGCCCCCTGTAAGCTATGGCCACAGGTCGAGTACTAAAATAGAGATACAGGAATCTTCAGTATCCTGGTTTAGAAGTGTGTGGAATTTTAGGCATGAATACAATGACACTGAACATAACACAAGGCCCAGGACCAAGAAAGTGTTTTTTATTTGTTGTATTATCTTTTTTCTAAAGGTTGTACATAAGAAATAAGCTGGCATATATATATGCCAGTGGCGGAACTACCGGGGTCGCAACTGCGACCGGGCCCTGGAGTTCTGCCAGTCAGGGGGGCCCAAGGGGTGCAGAGCGGTTGCTGAAGACCGCTCGGCAACTCTTGGGCCCCCCTGACTGACAGAAATCCAGGACTTCTCTGCTGGCGGCGGCGGCCGCCGCTGCCGCCTGCCTCAGCGCTTCAACTCCTGTCTCTAGATTGTAAGCTCGTCTGAGCAGGGCCCTCCTCACCTGTTGTCTCTGTAAGTCAGTTTGGTATGTTACATACC
>VKOC01019629.1:0-17603 GCA_009364415.1 Spea multiplicata | reverse complement strand
GCTTAAGCCTGTACCCGTGCACGAACCAGTACACGTGCCTGGCCCGGTACTACTCCGTTCCCGTCCGCCCTGCCAGTGGGCCTCCGTTCCCGTCCGCCCTGCCAGTGGGCCTCCGTTTCCGTCCGCCCTGCCAGTGGGCCTCCGTCCCTGTCCGCCCTCTCGTCTTGGGCCTCCGTTCCCGTGCCTGAACCTGTCTGTACCTGCCTCAGCTCCCGTCTCTCTGCCTCTGCTCCTGAACCTGTACCTGCCTCAGCTCCTGTCTCTCTGCTTTCCAGTCCTGCTATCCTGTCTGTACCTATCTCTCCGTCACCATGCATAAAGTGGTACAGACAGAGTTCCCCGTATCCCCTGCACCTGGACTCCTACCAGACCTCCTCGCCCGGCTCATGACACAATGCCAAGGCCCCACCAAGGAGTCCGCGGGGATGACTGCAGTTCTGGAACTACTGGCGGAGTGTCTGTTGCAGCTATGTAAATCTGTACGGTCTGTGTTGGAATGCGAATGCACCAAACAAAAGCCTATGACTGTGACCAAAGGCAAGAAAGCACCACAGAAGAGCGCTAAGCGTGAGCCTCTCTCCAAAGAAGAGAAACAAAAACGGCGAGAGGACAACTTGTGTTTTTATTGCGGTGAGACCGGTCATAGGATAACGTTTTGTCCGTGGAAACCTGCTAAGCCACCCGCAACCCACACTGACCAACCCCGTGCCCAGGAACCTGCATATGACACCAGCTCCCCTTCACAGCTGGAGCACACCCCGTCTCTTCCTCAGCCCGGTGAACCACAGGGTTCTCTTATCACGGCGTCAGGAGAACTTACGCCGTCTGAAGCCATGTCAGAGGATTTTCAGATCATGTCAGACGATCCGGACTGGTCTGACATGGACGATGCTCCTTCAGAGGCTGAGATGGCTCACACACCCGAGATCAAAAACACGGCTGTTTTTGCGGTTGGGACTACCACTCCCATCACCCACAGGAGTAAGAACAGTAAACCCCAAACCGCAAGACACCCCCTTGGGGCTCCCGATGACGTCATGGCGTCCGATGGGATGATCGTGCATAGGAGAAACCTCAAGCGGTACGAGCAACTGCTGCACGATCAGAGGACCTTTGCACCTTTCTCCATTCCTGCCTACGTCCATAACACCCAGGCCAGCACATCCAAGGCCATGTCACCGGAGTATGTGGTGGCGCCTAATGGGACTATTGTACGCCGGGGTGACCTGCATGTTCGTGAACATGCTCTACAAACAAGAGCAGTCCGCAGCGTTGGCTACTGTCACACAGCCGTCCTGGGATCGCCCAGAGGCTGCTCCTTGAGAGGGGGGTACTGTTAGGATCCACTCTCTGCTGCCTGAAACCTGGCTATATCATCAGGGGATTGTTCCATCTGCTTCCTCTAGTGGCCACCCTCCTCCCTCTGGAGTGCTCTGGTGCTCATTATTTGATACAGCTGCGCCTCATTGACAGAGCAAAGCCCTACCTTTATAAGTCCTGTCCTGCCCTTCAGTCAGGGCCTTGGCATTAATGTGGGAAGACTGCTTTGCTTTGAGCCTGAACCTGAACCTGCACCCGTGCCTGCACCCTGCACCCGTGCCTGCACCCTGCACCCGTGCCTGCACCCTGCACCCGTGCCTGCACCCTGCACCCGTGCCTGCGCCTGCACCCGTGCCTGCGCCTGCACCCGTGCCTGAGCAGGTACTCGTGCATGTTACACTACATGAGCTTAAACCTGTACCCGTGCACGAACCAGTACACGTGCCTGGCCCGGTACTACTCCGTTCCCGTCCGCCCTGCCAGTGGGCCTCCGTTTCCGTCCGCCCTCTCGTCTTGGGCCTCCGTTCCCGTGCCTGAACCTGTCTGTACCTGCCTCTGCTCCTGAACCTGTACCTGCCTCAGCTCCTGTCTCTCTGAAGCGGCGGGGAACGCGCTTCAGTGACGGCATGCCGAGTGGCGTGGCGTTCTTCAGGCGGCAATGCCCAGTGCTCAGCTATTGTGCTACCTATCCCTGTTCCTGCGCTATTATCGTGATCCCTGTGTACCAGACCTAGTTATTCCTTGACTCTTGTATGCTTACCCTGTTACCTGTGTACCAGACCTGGCTATTCCCTGACGCTGCTTATGCTTACCGTGATTACCTGTGTACCAGACCCGGCTATTCCCTCACGCTGCTGATTCTTACCGTCATTCCTGTGTACCAGACCCGGCTTGCTACCGACTCCGCTTTTTGGGCCTTCTTCATACCTCCCTCTGGTTTCTGTATCCTGCATACCGGACTCCGCTATATATACCTACTCCTGCTGTGCCCCTGACAGTTACATGAAAGTCTGGCTCATATACAGAATCCTCTGCAGTTGTCTTGCTGGGAAACCATGGCCTTGCTCGTGAGAGATATGGGTGTCCAGACAGGTAGAAAAGCACAAGACCCATGCCCAATATTTATTATAGTTCTCTTAAAGCACACCTTTATGAATGCAGTTTTATAATGGCTCAACATATAATTATAGATCCCATTGTATTAGTATTATTAAATCTCTTTTATTTCCAATTTATTATATTTCCAAAATTATTGCAATTCGGTAACAGCTCATACCCCTGCATTTTAAAACAAGTAGAGTTGTCATGGAAACAATAAAAACCGCATTTTGAAATTACATTTATAATCACTGTGTCAGTTTTTCAGTTTCTATGATTTTATAAGTGTGCTTGGGATTAAAAAAGAGAGATTTAAATGTTTGGCACACTTTGCTTGACTGTGTTCCAAAACATGTTCACATGAGTTTGTTGTGGTTATTGTGTTAGAAAACAATGAAAATAGGATTAAAGAACAGAGCATTTTGTGGTAGTGAATCATGCCATTAAACAAATGGAGATGTTAGTACAATAAAATAGAAATTAAGTGTTCTGTCTTGTCTGTAGTATTCACCAAACATGATTTCTAAATTATTTACATATACAGAGTCTGTATTTAGTGAGCCAGGTTCTACTTGGAACATTATAGAAATGCTGTGGAGCAATTTACAATGCAGTAGTAAATGCAGTATTTACTACTTTCAATAAAAAAGAGAGAGCAGGTGCCGGTAAAGTAAATGAGTAACAAAATATGTGGTTTGACATATTGCCTACTTCCTACTAATAGCAGCCAGCCACCAGGGTCACCATAACAGCTGATCCTTTATCTAGAATATTACACAAATGTGCCATTGTGTTACGAGTTCAAGGGACAGAGACATCTTCATCACCTCCATGTGAATTAGGAGTTTTCCAAGATATTATCATAACGTGTACACGTAATTATGCTACCTTATGCTTAGCCTTGAATGTACAAACTGGGATTTGTATAAAGAACATTAGCATTAATGAAACAAGATTATATCAATATTATATAACACCAGCATATGCATTAAGTAAAGCATTACATTGTAATAGTAAACCCGTTATTTATGGATTGCTAATAGCATTATCAAGTAAATTAAATGAAACCTATACTAAACGCTGCCTCTTTTGTGAAGAATTCATTAACTTTTTTGTAGAGTTGAGGACTCAGACGATACAAAGTATGATTAAAGGGAGAGAACAGTGGAAAATGCCATAATATAGATAAAATGTTTGTGGTTTATATTGTGGAAAATATTCAAGGACAGCAAGTTGTTTGTGTTTGTATAGTTAGAATTATGTTCCAAATGTGAAAGAGTTAATCATTGTATTGACAATTGTCTAACTATAAGGCCTGTTAAAATACATGAAAACAAAGGCAACGCCAAAATTCCTCGATATACATGCTGCCATAGTCACCATAAGGGGCACAGGTAGCTCGTTTGGTGTCTTTTTTTGTACTGTGCTGGTGCTCATGGTAATCATAATGTAGCAGCACTTGTCTTGCTCAGCAGAAGACACACTATTTAATTATATGCATTGAACTTGTGTCACTACCTACCTGTATTCTAATGTGGGCTGGTTGATGGTGAAAATGGTTGGGTGTAATTTACCTGCTGTGGACAGTGGGGGCTAAAAATCTAAGGATCAATTGAAGTAGGGAGACAGATTGAAAAAGGAAGTAAATGTGTTTTGGACAGGACTGAACAGAACGTGTAAATTTTTTCCGGCAACGAATTACGTTTCATACCAATTCGATTCGGACAAAAATAGAGGGGCATTTTTAACCCCTTGATGACAAAGCCCGCACATCTACGGGCTCAAAATGCATTGTTTTCAATGGGTTTAGGGACTGCCCATTGTCCTTAAGGGGTTATTTTGTGAATACAATTTGTTGCTCAGTGCCCACATTCACTCACACGCTCACTCTCTCATTCTTGTTCACTTTCATGTTCTCTAAATGATTCCCTACCTTCACTGCCGACCACCTTCCCTTCCGCATTTTCTTGTTCTCCACCTTCTATATTCTATCTTCTTCCTCATATCACTGGACAAAACCTGGCAAGAACTTCCGCCAAAATGGCGGCTTTTCTGGTGATGTCCTCTCGCCTGATCTTCCAATCATTGAAAGCTCTGCAATTTTGGTGGAAGTCCACCTTAGGGCAAAATTGGGACACTTTCGGTGTGTGTAGTATAAGCAGAGCAATACAGTGCTTCACCGCCCTGACAAGGGCAGCACCAAGACTTACCTCAATAAGAAGACAGGAATCGTATTGAGGTAAAACAGGAACTATCTTTCATCTATCAATCATCACCAGCCTCCAAAAGCATTTCAATAGACTGGCGGTGAGTTATGACCAGCATGCATCACACCATATGTAAAACACAATTTGCAGATTATGCAACCGACACCAGGTTACACAATCCTGCCATCAGAACCAATAATATTGGTCAAACAGGCAGGAGGAAGGGGGAAACTGGGCTCTAGAGAGCTCTAGCTCTCTCGCTGTTACCACCCTGTACCCCTAATCAGGTACAGGGTGACTTACACATAAATCCAAGCAAGGGAACCAGATATTGCACTGCAATTAGTGTCCACTGTTTCCTGCTGGAAGTATGTAATGCAATCCAGGGTTCCACCGTCTATAATGGGAAATACAGCCTCCAGGTGCCCCCCAAGTCATGGAGGCTTCTGTGACAATATGTATCACAGAATTTGCCAAAATTTGCAATTGGTACAAATCTGAATGTATAAGTCAACTGAATGGTGCATATTGAAGATATTAGCTGATATATATCTTGGTTTATACTATAACTTGGCTGTTTGGCTCAACTTGGTTTTCCCTGAAAATAAGAAAGGACAATAAATACGGACATGCTACTAAACACAATGCTTGATGAGAAAAGCATACTGAAGGAAACATGTATGATAAATGAATTAAGGTTTTGCAGATCTATAATATTTTTTAATAATAAACATACAGTGCATCTTATTAAAAATAGTTTCTTAAATATTTCTGCATGGAGTAAAAAGCAAATGAGATGCTGACTTTTTTTTACCAAGTACATAAATTTTATTTGTAGTAACATATGCTTTATCTTTAGTCTGACAATGCTAAAAAGGTTGTGAAATTCTACCTTCCATGCAAATTTTCAAGTAAAAGACTTTTTTTTTAAGTAAAATATCAGCATATATGTTTAATTTGAGACAATAACAAATATCTATTTGAATCAGAAACTGCATAGGTTGGTTAAAATATTGATTTAAGAAAATAATTGCAAGAATAATTACCTTTTCCTTGTTTTTATTGTTATATGGATAAGCCTTTGTAATGCATTTCAACTCGCTTAGTAAATTAACCTGACAACGCAAGTTCGTTACATTTTGAAAAGGTCCGTCAGACAGGTGGCATGTGTGGTGACCAAGAACATACATACATTTGGGAAAATGTATGTGTTGTATCTCCTACGTGTTGTATCTCCTATTAACAGAACTGAATACTTAGGTTGTGGATACATCCTTGACTAGAATTAACAGACTATTTTCAGGACTAACTGGGGCAAATGTCCATAACTGATATACTGTATACAGTACAGACTTTATCCAGGTCTATGGAATTCGTCATACAATTATTTTGATTACAAATGTATGCATCTTAACATATAGCTATTGGAAAAAATAATGCCTTAAAATAGTGGTCATTTAACATACTTAATATATATAAGGTACGTGCTAGTCAACAATACTATATATATATTCTATATCATCATAAATGATATTCACAAGGTGATCTTTGCATAATGGAAACAGCTAATGTTAACATCCGTATAGAGTATATAAAATACAGATGAGATGGGCTGATTATGATCTTTCTTGGCCTACAGGCATTGAGCCATTCTTTAACATTTTACTTCAATTGGGTTTTATTAAAGAAATTTACTTTGTGAAATATTTATAAACTACCTATTACTAATATTCAGAGTTTCATTGTCAGTTTTATGGACATTCTGTTTCAAATCAAGGGAAACAGGAGGGCTGACAACGAGGTCTATTGCCCACTGGGCTGTTTTGAGATTTTAGGAAACTAACTAAAGCTTTTTAGTTTGTTTGTTTAACTTTACTAAAAAGTTGGTAGTTAAGTTAAATAGTCCCTAGCAGAAGTGGCAGAATTGAATACTGTAAGGAAATTTAGCTATAAGCTACCCTGGTTTGAGTCTTTTCCGCACTAAAAAATGTGCAGATCGTTATATAGGCCAACATAGTTCTCATCTGCTGTGAAATGCTATGGTTCTATGCAGACTTGTTCATTCGGATTCGTATGAATTGCAAATGTTCATACAAAGGCATAAAAAGAAAGCCAGCCCCCCCCTAATTGGACAAAAATGAAGCAAAAAGCTCACACTCACTCTCTCTAAAAATGTTTTGCTACCTTCTCTGCAGACTACTTCCGCTTCTACTGACCACTACCCCATCTCTCCTTGTTCTTCATCTTCTGTATTATATCTTTCATCTTCTCCCCCAGGGCCAGCCCGACAATGGAGCCGAGTGGGGCAACTGCTCCAGGCGGCACTTTTGAATGGGCGGCCCCAAGCCCTTTTTTTTTTTAAGCGAGAGGGGCGCCGAGTGGTTTTCACTTACCAAGTTGTCAGTACCGGCTCGGCGCCCCTCTCTCCTCTGCGAGCCCTCTAGCTCGGTCTCGGTGCCGGCTTGTAATGCTGAGCGCCGGAAGATGGCACCTCAATACATTGGTTCTTATTCTGTCCTAAAACACCTGTAACACTTTTTACTTTGGGCCTGACATCCATCATAGTGTGTACACCCTGGCTGGCGCCTACAGGAGATCCTGGCCTCTGCATAGTGGAGAGTTAGGGGTTAATATAACCGTTTGGCAGTGCCTCCACCTAGTAATTACTCCAGGGAATTAGAGTGTAGTGTACTAGGACACATGTATAACTCAAACACAAAGAATGTAAAGTTGTCAAACAGATGACAGCATTTCAATAATATCAACAGGTATACAGCAAACAAAATATAGCTAAATCAAGCCCAATCCAATTCACCTGCCTCCCCAAATAATTAGGAACCCAACCTTGTATATTGTTATCAGTCCCCTGGGGTAATGTTGGTGCACATAGATGTTGGGGCCCTTGATGGAGGTAATACTTCCCTTGAAATGGGTAGTGATGGTCTCGACGCCTGTAACTAATCCTGAGTACCTTCCTCTGATATCTGGATCTGGTGCAGTCTGGCAGCTTTAGCTTCTTATTCTATAAATGTAGGCCTTCTGCTGTATACTGGATTCAGTATTCCAACTGGAACCACATGGCAAGCTCACTGCAGCACATCTGCCTTCCGACACCTAGCAGCCTGACACAGGAATCAATCAGCTCCTAATAGCAGAGACTTGTGGGATCATCAGCAGCAGGGAAGGTACAGAGATCTCCTGGGGGGCTTTTCTGTAGAGACCCAGTCGCCCTTCCTTTTTCCCCACATTCAGTCTCTCTCTCTCTACTCCCCAGGAAGTCTGGGGGAAGGACCTCACTTCCTATTGGCCCCAAGTCATGCCCAGTGCTCCAGTGATCACTCTCTGCCCAGGAAGCCTGTATCTATGGTAACTGGAGGTATATAGATACCAGGGTTACACACCTTAATCCCGTTACTTATGAAATAGATTTACCTCGTAATCTCTGGATTCCACGTAATTTTCATTTATCTCTCCTCAAACCACTCATCTATAAAAGTTTCTTTAGCAACACACGGCTTTTGTTTTAGCCCTACACAGCCTATATTAACCCTGGGCCTTCAGTATTGAACTGCCTTTGATTGGCATAACTTTCCAGTGTTGTTCCTGTGTGATTTTGGTGATTATTTCTGGCTTTGACCCGGCATGTCCTGACCCAGCTTGCTGTTACTGATTTGTCGTGTTGTTTGTGTCCTTCTGGTTCTGACAGGGGCTACGTTTGACTTTGTCCACTCTTCTGCAATGCCGGTCCTGGCCTCCTGTTCATCGAGGTCTGTGGTCTGCGTCTCTGACTACCTAGCCTACTCTGCTTTCAGGGACCATAATATGCTGAACCGTTACAACGTGTTTGTGCTGATGTTAGCAATAGGTGTGGCTAAAACACAAACTTATTTTCCACATACTTTTGTTCATTTAGTGTATTAGAAAGAATTTTTGGCTATGGACACTTGGTGTATATCACTTATCTTCATAAAATTAATTCTACAAGACTGATTATGTCTATGTTTTGCTAAAACATGAGACCTTTATGAGAAATTGAAAAAGAGAGAGCACCTATTTATGTATCAGAGCAAAAAAGTGGTGACACAATGATCTGCGTTGAGGTCACCAAGGATGACCTTCAACCTCTTATACATCCTTTCTCCAACATCTAAACTCAATGTTCCACTGCAGCTTTTGAACTACCCTGTTATATACTTTCTGTTCATGCAATCTTAATATGGGAATGATTGGCATACACTTAAAGGAAATTGGCTAAATCAGGTTAGTCAATTGACAGTGATATAAAAAGCATTGATGTGACTAAGGCTTTATTTCATTAAGTTACATTACCGCATATTGGAGCTATGAAAGATGATCCTCTAGTCGGTTGCAAATATTATGTATCTGATTGAATTATACTTTATTTTGTAAAGTCTGCTGATTTAAACATTTTGGACGATATATTTTTGTTTTATTAGTCATCCCCATTTAAAATTCCTCAGATTCCTATTTTACTAATGTTATATCAGATCGAATGTGAATAACGGTTTAAAATAAATGCCCTTCAAACCCACCAGGGTCCTTGACTCTTTATAACGTCTATAGATTCTAACAACCCTCCCTATTCTTTTTTAAATTGCAAGAAATACTGGAAAATGAGTGGGATGCATAGACTTCATGTAGCAATATGTAAAGGGAGCGTGGGCAGGCAGAATGTGTGGATGGTGTATTTTTAGAGAAAAGTTTAAAGGTTTACTCTATTCTGTCATGGAAAAATGTCTATTCATTCTTATCTATATGTAATTAATATATGACAATACTCAGAATGAATCATCTCTTATTATTCTGTCTATAGAAAATGAACCTTACGTAAAAGAAAATAGGAGGTATGTATAAAGATAATCCATAAAATCACATAAAACTAAATATTATATATATATATATATATTTTGTATAATATATACAACTACTTTCACTCTCCAATATATGAAGAAAAGCAGATCTAGTACATTTCTAAGAGTCCATTTAAAGTATAGTTATATATTACATATTATATGTTTATAAAAGACACATGGGTGAACATGTTTGATTATGTGTATTGCATACAATAAGAACTCTTAGCATATGCCTAGTTTGTCGCCAAGCAATGTAAAACTGAATTATACTATTCCTTTAAGTGAAGAGAACAATTATCCTCACGTGAGCAGTAAATCTTTATTGTTGTGTTAATACAGACATAGCAATGTTTGGTGATCTAGGCAATTAGCATTTGCTAAGTTACAAAAGTGATCTGTTTCAAACGCAACACCATCAATGGCCTACATGTTTTCAGTAAACCATTTGCACATTCTCCATAGCAACAAGGGCTAGAGATATAACAAAGGCGATGTATTTCTATATATATGTGTGTGCAGCACACAACATCATCCCTGCTAAATCCCCGCACTAGACTGTCACACTTTTTGTGTCGCAGATGTCAGTGATTATACTCTAGCTCACATTGTCCTGGCATGCTATTTCCTCCTACTTGTTTTTAAATTCATAGTGTGAGCAGCCTGTTTTAGACAGAAATGTAATTCTAATTAAAAGTCATTTCCTAAGACATTATTATTCAATGACTGGACTACTGGTAGAAGCATTTCATTGGACCATTCATTCACGACACAGGGGAAAAATGCTAAAATCACTCATAACAGATCTGCTACTTGCCTTAAGAAATCGTCGCTGACTATTGTACCCAGTTTGTGACTGAGCTATGTAAAGCATTTTACAAAATTGGGACATATGCCGTTGTTACCTTGGAGTCAATCCATCCATCTTGGTTTTAGTAGGTACTTAATAGGTAGGTAGTAGGTAGGTATTAGAAAAGGTATGTTTTGTATGTAACAAATACCACCAGCCTCAAGGGAAAGTGCAAGAATTGGGCACACAGACTGCTTTCTTTGAGCCCTTGAAGTACTACACAAGCCCTAATGTAGAAGCTAAAGCCAGGATGACATGATAAGCCCACCAATTTGGGATTGTCATGTAAAGCTGATGTCTCACATACACTAAAGTCTGACACAATACTGTAGAGCAAGCACAACTTGTACCTTGAACTAGTAGAAACATAGAATTTGGCCCATCTAATCTGTCTTTCTTATTAACTGATCTCTGATTCCCATGTACCTGTCCTGGCTTCTCTGAGACCTTTACATACCATTTCTGGCATTAGAAATCCCTTGATGATACCGTAGGGATGGTGAAAAAGCGTGTAGTTCATTATATTTTAATGCTATGGTTAATGTTCACGTGTCCTTATTTAGTGCTATTCAATCAGCTAATGTTCTATTAATCCAATGGGACCCAGATGTCTCTCTATTCAAGGCGATAAGACATTATGCTTTGTGGGTGTGAATATATCTTAGTATTACTAAGATCTTCCTTACATGTCTTAAACCACACCTTCTAAAACAGAAGTGTCTTCATGTAGCCATTTGAAAGGTTGCAAGGTATACTTAAATGTTCTTTGCCGACAGCTTCTGTGCAATAGAATTGTCAATGTCTTTTTCACCATGGTAGGGAAAATTGTATGCCCTTACCTAAATGCAAAAGAATCAAACAGGAATTGGGACAGTGCATTTTATTATCCAATATTTCTATAATATTTCCTTTCATGTGTCTGTGCTATGCTGGATGATGTTCATTTGGTGCACTGCTGACAGCGTTTTGATGTTCCTTTTTTCCCTTCTTAATTCCTTATACATATTGCATGGGCATATCTGTACAGAAATGCAAATTGCCCATGACTACAGAACAGACTCCACACAGTTTCACGTATTAATGTCTTTCTGCTATGATTTGTCTGTAAATGTTATATTTACACGTATACTTATTCTTATTCAGTTAAGTCTTGGGCTTTAGATGTTATCTTTACTATATTTATGTGTTGATACAAAACCTTATAGTTGCTTGGAAATGTAGCTGCTGTGGCCTTAGCCCAAGCAGATTCTTCATAAGTGGGCAGTTAAGAGTTACACCGAAGTTAAACTGGTGGGAAACTACATACCAAGTACCACTGCAGACATCTGAACAATCAACAGCTTCAACACATCATTGGAACCAGATCAACTCATCCTCATCCAAGCAGTTCTCTCCTATTGTCTCACTTCCCCCTGAACCACCGACTAGATTGTAAGCTCCCAAGAACAGGGCCCTCCTCTCCTTTGCACCAGTTTGTTATTGTATGTGTTTTTGTATGTGAAATTGTTCTAATGGAAAACTCATATAGTCAATATACACGGTTGCACCATATAAAAGTATAGTGTACAGCTAGGTGTGTTCAGTAGGTGGCCTCACACCTTTGCGATAATGCCCTCGGATCTTAAAGTGCCACAGACTTAATATTTTAGAAAAACAAGTTTAACTAGTATATCTCTATGATATGTCAGTTTTGTCCATTTTATGTAAATCATTCTGTATTGAATATTAACAATTCACAGAAACTTCTCAGGAGATAGATGAAATCTGTGTGGTCCCTATCAATTTTTGTTTATTTTAATTTGCAAATGCATTAGGGGAATCCCGCCATTTGTTTTTTTTTTCCACACACACACACACAGGTAAATGTCATGCAGGAGATTTATGTAGCCAAACATATCTCCATGGTTGTGATACACTCACCTTCAGTCAGCTGAATATACTTATTATACGTCACGGTGTTAAAGAAACCGCAGTACCATTAATTATAGATCACCAGGAAGACTAAAATGTATAATTTAAGTACAGACGGTTTATTCAGCTCAGTAAAAAGTTGGTAAGCTGGTTTTACACTTTTCATTTACTGTGCGATTATCCCACCTAAACAAATGGTTATTATGAGGCAGGTTAACAGCCATTGCCAAGTAGGGACATAAATGGACTATGGAGTTTGAAAAAATATATGGTGCCATGGAAATAAAATCAGCTAGTTTAAAAGGTGGACATGGGACATGGGATGACCAGATGTCAAAATTCCAAATTGAAAAAATAGAATTTTAGAACCAAAAAATATTCTATAGATATTTACATGTGGGGGGTGATTCAAAGACTTCGCACAGATATCCGTGTTACAAAGTCACTATTACTAATTTTGAAGAAATTTGAAAGATCTTTTCAATAGCAATACACTATTTTACTTCCCTATAACTTGCAAAAAACATACAAACATTGGGTATTTCTAAACTCAGGACAAATATAAGAATCTATTTAGCAGTTTTTTAATTTAATTTTTGTAGACAAGTAAAGGATTTTTTAAAAATAGTCAGAACAGTGTTTTGGTTGTTTTTTCAATTTTTCATATGAGGGTCAATACGCCATTGCTTATGGAATGCCCAATCACGTGATCGGGCATCACTGCCGACACCCACTGCAAGGTCAATGGAGAACACGAGATACAGATTGCTCTCCTGTTGGCACAAGCATTGAAGGGGAAAGAGAGTGTGAAAAAACATTTCTCTGTAAAGATACTGTACGATAGATCCCGTAGAGCAGAGTCGATCTGAGGCGGGTGAATCAGGCAGGACTGGCAAAAGCCTCCAAGGTCAGACAGGCCTGGGTCAGCAACAGGGCCATACGGAATACGCCAAAATCAGAAGACAAGAAGCAGGTCAAAAACTAGCCGGGTCGGTAACAGGAGAGCACAGAATAAGCCTAAATCAGAAAACAAGGAGCGAGGTCAAGCAGTCTGGGTCACAACGGGTTAACAAGATCAAACTAGAGCAGCAATACAATAGACATCTTACACCAACCAAGGGTAAGGTATTAGTGAAGGTTCCATGTTTAAATAGGCAGCAGGTGTCAAGAACGAGGCACAGGAGGTCAGACAGGGTCATCCGAGGCCACAAATGTGCATCACTCCAATCACATAGACGTGGACATGAAGCTGCTTCATGGAGGCGGGGATAGCAGCCGCCGGAGCAGAGCGGGACTTCGTGGGACACAAAGTCAGGTAAGTCCTATTTTTCTCCCTCTTACAATAAAGGGACAAATAAATAAAAAAATAAACAAGTAATACATCGTGACATCACTGGCGTACAAATGCTGTATGAGAGATCCCTAAAGTGATCTATATGCATTTTGCATAATAAATAATAAAAAAGCCCTGACATCCCATTGCCCTAACGCTACATTTAAAACATTCACTACATCCAAACGCCAGAAGTATCAAAAATACATAGGGTATGAAAATATGTATGTGGGTATGTCAGTAATCAGCGGATGTTGACAGAAATTGGGTCATTGTTCATCAGTGGCATCTACTGTGTAAAACAAAAGATTTTTTAAAAAATTAAGTAACGGTTTTACTAAATACTAGCACTCACAATATATTGTTTTGCATGTTTCTATTGTTTCTAATTAAAGTGTTGGGTTTTTTTAAAAAAAAAGGATGCTTACTTTGTGTCTGTGGTCGGCAAGGAGTCCAAAACCTGTGTCCGCCACTAAGAATTCCAGTGTCTTCCATTGGAACCACAGGAAACTTAAAGAGTGCTACACCGAGATCTGTTTCTGCGACGTGGTCTTTCCACTTCACTGTGCGCTGGTAAGTGATGTCATTTCTGGCATGCAGTGAGAGAGATAACTGACTGCAAGGCCACAAGTAGGACCCTGCAGGTGGTATTGTTTGGGGGGAGCAGGAGGTGTTAATGAACTAAATAATCTTTAATAAGAGTTTTATTATCTCTGCCAACCAGCCAGGTGTCCACCATGACTAGGCATCGTGGGAGTTGTAATTCACAATTAACACTTGTCACATCATCTACAGTTAACTACATTTCACATAAGGCTCAGCAAGATAAACTGCTTCAATGATGCCGGCTGAGCAGTGCATGGGAAGTGCAGTCAACAGTAAAGCTGCTAGCTGTGAACTACAATTCCCATGATTCTCAGCCAGCCAGGCATCCACCATAATGCTGGCTGAGTATCATTGGAAGAGTAGTCAACAGCAGCAGAGATTTGTTTTTTAAATTATAAAAAAGGCATGCACCGCGCCGCCCAATGGCCGTGCCTGGTAATCTAACAATAAGTAAACACTGGTGTATGATTGCTAGTGACATGTGCCCTGTTAAAGGGCCAATTTACTGATCCTGGCAGCCCTGAATGCATATGAGAGAACATTCTAATACTTACCTGTGATTCTGTAGCTGCCCTCATTCTCCATCAGTGATTGGATGCCTGAAATAGCTGTGGACCATACAGCTACCAAATGTATTAAAATGCAAATGGTAGCTGGATTGGTCCTTTAACATTGAGGCCACAATCCATCAACAGATAATAATCTTGTACTGCCATATATTACATTAACTATAAAAACACCAGTAAATGCCAAGTGCTCATAACATTGACTTCCTACAGAAATACCTTCATTTATATATTTCTTTTTTTCCCTTTAACCAGTAGTACTATTACATACATTTAAACCTCCAATATAAGAATGCTACAATAACCTAAATAAATTGGTTGAACACTAAATGAATTATATTGTCATCCCAAGACCACCACCAGCTACTAATTACATTATGGATCCGGTTAATTGAGAACTGCTTTTAATCCACATTTCAAAAACATCCTTTACCAATAAACAGGTTTATTAGCAACAGTAAAATGTTACGCTATTATTTATAGTCATTATAAGCGTTGATTTATGACTCTAATATGGATATTGACATTTACCGACTTACTTTGCCCATTTACAGAATAATTCAATTTAATTAACAATAATAATAAAAAAAATTCATTATTAACCACAAATGCTATGAAATATAATGTATAGAGTCTAATAAGTTTCCCTATATGCTTTTTTATCATTATAAGAAAAATTGAAAAAGATAACATGGTTTAAAAAAATAATATTACCGTATTTGTTCAAAAAATACCCCTTGTCTTATAATCAAGGTCATCTTCTAATCAGACCTCAAATAGAGGACTGACTATGAGACCAAGATACAGATCCCCGCAGCGCTGCAGGGGACCCGGATCCTTCTGTCTGGTAACCTCAGCCTCAGCGGGCAGCAGCGGAGGTTGTCTACGCACATCTCGCAGCCACTCTGCCTCCAGAAATGCCTTTTAACCCCCTATATGCCACTCTGCCTCCAGAAATTATTTCTGGGGGCAGTGACATATAGAGGGGTTATATCCTGCTGGAAGTAGCCATCAGAAGATGGGTACACTGTGGTCATAAAGGGATGGACATGGTCAGCAATAATACTCAGATAGGCTGTTGCGTTAAAATGATGCTCAATTGGTACTAAGAGGCCCAAAGCGTGGCAAGAAAATGTCCCCCACACTATTTCACCACCAACACCAGCCTAAACTGTTGATACAAGGCAGGATGGATCCATGCTTTCATGTTGTTTATGCCAAAGTCTGACCTTGTCATCTGAATGTCGCAGCTGAAATCGAGACTCATCAAAACTGGCAACCTTCTTCCATCTTCCATTGTCCAATTTTGGTGTGCCTTTGTGAATTGTAGCCTGTTTCCTGTTCTTACCTGACAGGAGTGGCCTTCTGCTGCTATAGCCCATCTGCTTCAAGGTTCAACATGTTGTACATTCATAGATGGTATTCTGCATACCTTGGTTGTAACGAGTGGTTATTTGAGTTACTGTTGCCTTTCTGTCATCTCAAACCAGTCTGCTCATTCTCCTAGGACCTCTGACATCAGCGAGGCATTTTCATCCACACAACTGCCGCTCACTGGATATTTTCTCTTTCTCTGACCATTACCTGTAAACCCTATAGATGGTGAAAATCCCAGTAGATCGTCAGTTTCTGAAATATTCAGACCAGCCTGCCTGGCACCAACAACCATGCCACGTTCAAAGTCACTTGCCAATGCGGCCGCACGACCTCCAGGACCGTCTTTAATGCGGGACAAAAGCCTGCAGCAACAGCTGCGCAGGTGCCCTGCAACTTACGCGAGTAATGTCTCTTGCTCTACCCAGGACAAGCAGGAACACAGCGGAGTGACTTGACATCATGTCACATGATCCTGCTCTGCTCCTGCGGTACAAGAGAAGTTGTTCGCACAGAGTGCGAGCAATGCAGAGGGAGATCTGCAGTTCAGGTAAGGGGATGGGGGAGGCTTATGAACAAGTATGTGTGATTGAGGGAATGAATACTTATCTGTGAATAATTAGTATATGTGAATGAGGGAATGAATATATGAATGAGTGAATTAATGTTTGTGTCAGGGACCCTACCAGCCTAAATGATGTGACATGTCTACCTGCAGCCACTAGTGGCCACCCTTCCCTCTCAGCATTACCCCTTTCTAATTACTTGGGACAGCTGAGCCAGGTTACCTGAGTTTAGCCCTGTCCTTTCATACCTGATCTGCCCTTCAATCTGGGCCTTTGCATTGTTTGGCTTGGGTTCCTGCTTGCAGCTAAAGCTCTGTATACTTCATTCTGATCTCCTGTGTATGACCTTGGTTACGTTCACAATCCAGATTTGTGTACCAGACCCCTTGATGTATCACAGACTTACCTACCTGTCCAGCCGTGCTCCTGCCATGTGCCATGCCTAAGGGCTTCCAATCTGTGTGCCCTGCCTGAGGGCTTTCAAGCAGTGTGCTCTGTCAGTGGGCTTCCAAGCCATGTGCCCTGCCATTTTGAATTCCCTGTCCAGGTATCAGGTTGCCGGGGCTGACATGATACTAAAGGGAGGGGGCATTAATTTACAAGGTGGTGCTGGCAGGGGGGGCATTAATCACAAGTGCTGGTTGGGGGCATCACATAAATCAATACCAAAGGGGTGGGATAACATACAATGTGGAGCTAGCTGGGGGCAATACACAAAGGTGTGGGGGCATTAGGGCGACCACATCAACCATAGGCAGAGCCTATCCTGGTGTGTGTGTGTTTGGGTGTCGGTGTGGCAGAGCCTGTCCTAGTGTGTGTGTGTTTGGGCATCCATGTGGCAGAACTTGTACTGGTGTGTGTGTTTGGGTGTCAGTGTGGCAGTGCCTGTCCTGGTGTGTGT
>VKOC01019628.1:0-12889 GCA_009364415.1 Spea multiplicata | reverse complement strand
CACTTACACATCCAACCAGTAAATGCTGGAACCTAGGTATGATGGGACTGTGATTGCTGTTAGCAATCACACTCCTATCATGCCAAGTCAGCCAGTGCATGCTGGTACAGGGTGGCTGTAAGTGATGTGCAGACACCATACTGCTGGCAGCAGCAATACACAAGGGGGCAGCTAGCTAGGTTTCAGCATGTACTGGCTGACTTGGCATGATAGGAGTGTGATCGCTAACAGCAATCACAGTCCCATCATGCCTAGGTTCCAGCACTTACACATCCATGCTATCACACACACATTCATTCATTCATATACTCATTCATTCACAGATTAATTCCCTCAGTCACGCATACTCATTCAAACACCCTCCCCACCCCCTTACCTGCACTGCAGCTCCTCGATGCCACTCACAGATTTCAGCAGAGGGCGCGGCCTCCCTCTGCTTTCTCTGGTACTGCACAGAGGAAGCAGGACTGGAGCAGAGTCATGTGATGTCACGTGAACTCTGCTAGGTTCCGCTTCCTCTATGCAGTACAGAAGACCCTCCCACAGTAGCAGGGCTCGAGGTGCCGCACTCTCTCTCTCCTCTGCATTAAAAAAATGAAATAAATAAATAAAAAAGACGGGATTTTATTGCAAATTCAGCAGGGGGCAACAAGGGGGGCAAGGATTAACCTAGGGGGGGGGCGATATGCCCCCCCTTGCCCCCCTGTAGCGACGCCACTGTGTATCAATGAACCCTAATGTCTTTAACTTTGCAAAAACATTTCTTCCCTTCTCTTTTCAGTTCTTGTTACTTTTGCATGGTTCAGTCAAACAGTTACAGCCTTTAAAATGTATATTGTGTAACTATGCTTAGGGCATGGTTACTTACCCTCTCTTACAGATACTTACAAAACTGAGGTTTATTATTGACCTAAGGTAGCTCATATACCCCCCCATTAGTCTACTTGTAACCTCCCTGATTAAGAGTCAGTAGGAATTTTGGAGTAGAACTAGAATGTGTGCTGGAACATCATTTTTATCAACTGTTTGATATTAAGGTCCAAGCTATTGATGTATTCCTTCCAGGTTAAAAAAGCAGTTACACTTCCATTTTAATGGCCATTGGAGTGAAACTAAAAACCTCCATTTGTCTAAATAAGCATAGGGATTTTGTTTTGAATAGTAATAATAGTATAGTAATAGTAACTATTTTTTGGTGTTTATTCTATGTATTTTGGGCTGATGAATACTATAGCCGTTGCTGCCATCCAAGAGTGATGGGAGTTTGAGAAGGGCTTTCTTCTGTGTGTTTTGTATTTCAATTTTGTATTTCACAGCCAGGTTACAATTGCTGCCGCCCATCCTATGTGGTCCCTATTAAGGGCTAATAAGTCTGTAGGGGTTCAGAGTATACCCCTTTCTGTCTCATTAGAGATTTTTTACCTTTAGCTCAAAACAGCAATTGTTCAGTGTAGGACTCGCCTAAGAGGTTTGCTGTGATGTGGCAGACGAGCTTCCATTTTAATGGCCATTGGAGTGAAACTGAAAACCTCCATTTGTCTAAATAAGCATAGGGATTTGGCATAGTGCGTCGGTAACTTTTTTGGTGTTTAAAAAAGCAGTTAGTGTCAGAAAGCGTCACGGATGGGCTCTCTTATTTTATAATCTGGACTCCATTTATTAAACTCCAGTCTAGAGCCATACAACAAAGATTAAACCTGTTTTCCAACATACTGCCTTGTGTACAGGACACATCTAGTAAACATATAGGTAGACAATAAAAAAATCTGTGTGTTTAGATGCCCATTTTCAATTGAAGGAGTGGGTATGTATGGCTGAAGTGATATACACAGGTACTGTGCTTTAGATTTATGTAAGTTAACAGTGAACTCTATAATGCCCTCAACCCTCCCACCCCGTATGTCTAGATTGAAATCCTTGGTTTGAAATCAAAAGCAATATGTCATCTGCACATGTCATCATTATAAGTCCACAAAAACTGATTTGGAGATCGTGCTTGCTGTTTTTGACCCTTGGCTTGCCTGACTACTCTTCTGACTAATGATTCTGATCATGTATTGCCCAACAGGTAGCATACCCAACTTGTCTGACTACTTGAGATGTGTGCCGAACTCTGGATTGTATCACTATCTGTTTAGAGTACTGAACCAGGCTTTGTCTGACCATGCATTCTGCATTAATCCCTAGCATCCTGTGTCACCCATCTTCAGCATGCAGTTTAGCTGTACAGGGATCTTTCAGGGCTAAACAGGGTGAACAGGGCTGGCAGACAGAAACAGACCAGGGAACCGGGAGACAACCTTGGTTATATAGCCCCTAAATTGCCTTACAAGCCATCGGTGTCACAGGATCCTGACACACTTAACCGAGACATGTGGAAGACAGAAATCCCAGTGAACACAGAGCCTCCTGTGCGTAGACTGCCATGCTCAGAGTCGCTTGTTCAAGTCCCATGATTTTGACAATGAGTTACTGGACAAGAAATTGGAAGGTCTGTAGGACAGAGGCCACAGGTATAGCCTCCAGCTGTTTGGCCTCCCAAAAGCAACTTTGGGAGATCCTCCAGAACTGACTGCCAAGGTCCTCATTACTGGAAGCATTTGATAGCAAGAGCCCGCAGAATGGAAGAAAGCATTTCACAATTACTTGGTGACAGTGACTGCAAAACGCCAGAGAGTTTAGCACAGTGCTCTACTAGAAAAAATAAAATTGTAATTGCAATGTTCTTTCTGACAAGGCTGTGGGTTCAGCACCAGGACAAGGTGTGTTGAGGCCAAACAATACCTAGAGACTATCCAAGTTTGAATACCCTGAATACCCACTGTTCCTCAGAGACCTGCAGCACTCGATACCCCATCTTCTAGGTCTCTTGGGGATATTCAAATGGCTTTAAGATTAATTATACAAAGTCTGAATTGTCCCATTCAGTGGTCCACCCAGGCATTCACTCATTTGGGTATTATGTTACCTAAATACCTCTCTCAATTATTCACTCTTAACCATAATCTGATCCTTCAAAGATCCAGGGCTTTTGATTGGAGCGTAAGCAATACATAGTTCATAACACAGTTCATAAGGTTGAAAAAAGACCAAAGTCCATCAAGTTCAACCTATATACATATTGTGTCCCTACTGTGTTGATCCAGAGGAAGGCAAAAACCCTTATGAAGCAGATGCCAATTGCCCCATACCAGGGGGAAAATTCCTTCCCGACTCCAAATATGGCAATCAGAATAAATCCCTGGATCAACGTTCTGTCCCTATTAATCTAATATCCATAACTTGTAATATTATTGCTTTCAAGAAACACGTCCAGGCTCCTTTTAAACTCTTTTATTGAGTTTACCATTACCACTTCCTCTGGCAGAGAGTTCCATAGTCTCACCGCTCTTACTGTAAAGAACCCCCGTCTGTGCTGGGGTAGAAACCTTCTTTCCTCCAGCCGTAGAGGATGTCCCCTTGTTATAGATACAGTCCTGGGTATAAATAGGTCCTGGGAGTGATCTCTGTACTGCCCCCTTATATATTTATACATAGTTATTAAGTCCCCCCCTAAGCCGTCTTTTTTCCAAACTAAATAACCCTAACTCTGATAATCTTTCTGAGTACTGTAGTCCTTCCATTCCCTTTATTACTCTGGTTGCCCGTCTTTGAACCCTCCCCAGCTCCACTATATCTTTCTTGTACACTGGTGCCCAGTACTGTACACAGTATTCCATGTGTGGTCTGACTAGTGACTTGTACAATGGTAGAATTATTTCCTTGTCGTGGGCATCTATGCCCCTTTTGATGCACCCCATGATTTTATTTGCCTTAGCAGCAGCTGCCTGACACTGGTCGCTACAGGTAAATTTACTGTTAACCAAGACTCCTAAGTCCTTTTCCATGTCAGTCGTCCCCAGTGTTTTCCCATTTATTACATATTCCCAGCCTGGATTTTTCTTCCCCATGTGCATAACCTTACATTTATCTGTGTTGAACCTCATCTGCCACATCCCAGCCCAAGCCTCCAACCTATGCAGATCCATTTGTAATCGTGCACTGTCCTCTATTGTGTTAACCACGCTACAGAGCTTAGTATCGTCTGCAAAGATTGATACTTTACTATACAATCCCTCTACAAGGTCATTAATAAATATATTAAAAAGAATAGGACCCAAAACTGACCCTTGTGGTACCCCATTAGTAACAGTCACCCACTCAGAGTATGTACCATTAATAAACACCCTCTGTTTCCTATCACTGAGCCAGTTACTTACCCACATACACACATTCTCCCCCAGCCCAAGCATTCTCATTTTATGTACCAGCCTTTTATGTGGCACCGTATCAAATGCTTTGGAAAAATCAAGATATATGACATCCAGCGATTCACCCCGATCCAGTCTTGAGCTCACCTCCTCATAAAAGCTGATCAGGTTAGTTTGACAGGACCGATCCCTTGTAAACCCATGCTGATATTGAGTCATACATTTATTTTCATTGAGATACTCCAAAATAGCATCTCTTAGGAAACCCTCACACAGTTTACATACAACAATACTTTAAACAAATATTGGATTATAAAATAGATATCACCACCCCTGATTTTAATGCGACTTATCAACTCCCCTGAAACCCTTCTAAACATAGGATAAGATTAACATATTTTATCATTTTTTAACTCTGAAATGTATGCTGAGAAATAGGTTACTCCCATACCACCCTACTTTGATTATGTATAAAGCTAAACTGCGCTACTTTCAGATGACAGAATAGACCTTGGCAACTACAGCAGGCTGGGATAATAGACGTCTAGGGGAATCAAATTGGGAGTGAGGTGGTTGGATGGCACTTTAGAAGACACAAGCAATGGATGACCTCAAGAAATGTGTGGCCGGAGCCAGGATGCCTGCTTCTTTAGACAAGAGTAAAGTCAGAGGACCTGGAAAGAGATTGTTCTTCTTAATATAGTTTAACATGGGACACTACTGAGGTAAAGCTAAGTTTTAGACTTCTCTTCAATCCTGCATACTTGTAAAGGGGACAGAGAAGACTTTTTGTACTACCTGGTGTCACCCGCTCCCAAGGTCCCCAGGTTCCCGCTACACTTACCTCAGGTCGGATTAAAAAATCCGGAAGTTCCAGTTTCGGTACCTTGGTCTGGACTTTGCTTCGTTACCCCTTTGTTTGCAGTCCAACCCTTGGGGTTCCTAACCTTCCTTTTGCTCTACAATTTGTTTGCTTCCATCCCGTGTATGATCCCGTCCGTCTGACTACCTGCTCTGGTTGCGACTCTCGACTTGTCTGCTTTGGATTTTTCATGCCCAGACCCGATTTTCTCATTTATTGTGGGACTCTCTTTGATTTTTCGGTCCTCACCTTGCATACTCTAGGACTATCTGTTATAATAAAACCTACCTATTCCGGAGCCTCCTCACCGTTGGGATCATCAAAAACCTTGTGAGCTTTGCTAGGGGGTTTTTCCCCTGGTACTGTTCTACTGGGAGAACTTCTGCGATGAGTGTCCCAGTCAGCGTTAGGCGTGACACCTGGTATTGTCAACTTTTACTCTCTTAAAATGAAGTGCTCCTAATCTCAGCTTGTTACCTGTTTAAAAGACACCTGTCCACAGAAGCAATCAATCAGATTCCAAACGCTCCACCATGGCCAGGACCAAAGAGCTGTCCAAGGATGTCAGGGACAAGATTGTAGACCTAGACAAGACTGGAATGGGCTACAAGACCATTGCCAAGCAGCTTGGTGAGAAGGTGACAACAGTTGGTGCAATTATTTACAAATGGAAGAAACACAAAATAACTGTGAATGTCCCTCGGTCTGGGGCTCCATGCAAGATTTAACCTTGAGGAGTTTCAATGATCATGAGACCGGTGAGGAATCAGCCCAGAACTACACAGGAGCATCTTGTCAATGATCTCAAGGCAGCTAGAACCATAGTCACCAAGAAAACAATTAGTAACACACTACGCCATGAAGGACTGAAATCCTGCAGCGTCCGCAAGGTCCCCCACTCAAGAAAGTACATGTACAGGCTCGTCAGAAGTTTGCCAATGAACATTATGCTTTGGGGGTGTTTTTCTGCTAAGGGGACAGGACAACTTCACTGCGTCAAAGAGAATATGGATGGGGCCATGTACCGTCAAATCATGGGTGAGAACCTCCTTCCCTCAGTCAGGGCATTGAAAATCGGTCATGGATGGATATTCCAGCATGACAATGACCCAAAACACACGGCTAAGGCAAAAATGGAGTGGCTCAAGAATAAGAACATCAAGGTCCTGGAGTGGCCTAGCCAGTCTCCAGACCTTAATCCCATAGAAAATCCGAGGAGGGGCCTGAAGGTGCGAGTTGACAAATGTCAGCCTCGAAACCTTAATGACTTGGAGAGGATCTGCAAAGAGGACAGGGAGAAAATCCTGATAGCAAGGATAATACAGTATTAGCTTGATTATAAGATGACCCAAAATGTGAATATTAATTTAGGAAACAAAGAAAAAGCCTGAATATAAGACTACCCTATAGGAAAAAAAATACTAGTAAATATTAATTCACATGTAAACTATTTTTTCAAATTTAATAAAAACTATAATTGAGAAAAATGCATTTCTTGTTTTTATTTCCTTTTACCTGCCAAACTGCTTCCCCATTATGCACCAGATATGCCACCCCGTCCACAGACTTGCCCCAATGCTTTAGACTCCCTGGTGTTTAGTGGGGGCAGCCGTTGGATGTCTGCACAATGCATGTAGACCATAGAAGCCCAAGAGGTTATCTTTGGGCAAAATGGAGGAGTTTCCAGTTTCCCCAAATCCCCCAATTGAGGGAGGGGATGTCTGTTATGTTCTACCTGGTTCGTAGTAGACTTGGGCACCGGTGGAAAGATTGTGTTCTTTTTTGAGAGCATTGGATGGAAGAAAGAGGGTCAAAATTAGCTTAGCGTCATAGTAATTAATTACTGATCTTAATTAAAACAAAACTTTACAGAATCTTAGACACTGAGAGAAATGGCAGGCTGAAGCTCACCAAGTTTCACACAGAAGGACTTCACTTTATCAAATGCTCAAATGCAGCACAGCAGTGTCACATAAAGCAGTCACAGTGAAATGAACAAATCGTCTGCTTGCTCTGCTGTCATATAGGTTCTCTGCATTACTAAAAACAAAAACTGTCTGCGTTTCTAATCCTAACAAAGATGGCAACAAATCTATAAACACAATATAAATGAGTTTTGGTTCTATGAATCGTAGCGGGTGAACTTAATTATGCTTTGGCCTTAGTATGATGTGACAGGAGTGAGCTGATTGGACAAACGAAGATGAACTCACTCAATTTCCCTCCTCTTAGTTCAGGCAAGATTTTCCTCCTCTTAGTGCAGGCAAGATTCTCCTCCTCTTAGTGTAGTTAAAATGGCGGCTACGGCGATGGAACAATTGAACAAGGATATTCTTATTACGCACGTTCGTTTTCTGTCGTCCAATGTTGCAATCATTTGGACAAATGGACGTAACATTCAGCACAAAAACACATTAGTCCGGAAAAGAATGCGCACGTCTAGTTTGTAGGAAAGGAGAGTAGAGAAGACACTAAGTTACTCCCAGTGTAGAGTGCAACTGACCAATCCCACAAAGTAAGTAGAGCAGTGACCAGTGGACAGGTAGAAGTCCACGAAACGCCTGAAAACGTTGTGTACTGTGTTCCACAGCAGAAAACTCCCAAAGGGTCACAGGAAGGATGAGAAGTCCAGCAGTACAGAGTCGTGGTCACAGGCAGGCAAATGACAGAAACACCAATCAGAGAGTCCAGAGGCGGCAACCAAAGAAACACAATGGAGAAGGACGAAATCCAAAATCACAAAGCAGACTGAAGCCAAACGCATATGATGGAGTGCGAGGTCAAACAGCAAGCCGAGGTCAGAAGCCAGTCAACCAATCACCAGGGGTCAGGAGAAGGGCACAGGAACACGGTTCAGGGTGCAGGTAACAGAATTGCAGATACTAACCCGACACAGAAACTGAGCAACTAGTAAAGGTGCCAAATGCCTTCATATAGTTAATTGCTTAGGCTGGTTAATTGGTAGAGGTGCCTTTAAGTGGTTTAGCTTGATGCATGCACTTGTATGTAGTACCACTCATTTATCACTAGATGCCAGCAGAGAACCAGTGCTAGATTAAGATTCCTCTGCAGATTTCATCTGAGGACACTGAAGCCAAAAGGTGGAAAAGCCCGCTGGTGTGGGACCTGCTACGCACCGGAAGAACGAAGACGTGACAGTTGGCAAGCAGGGCCGGTCTGGCCCACCGGGAAAACGGGAAATTTCCCAGTGGGCCCGGCAGACCACATTCAAAGCGGCCGCTTAACTTTATTAAGCCTTTGATAGGGTTAATTGGGACTTTCTAAGGGCTACATTAGAAAAGTTTGGCTTCAGAGAGACAATAATAAACTATATTATGGCATTGTATTCAACTCCCTCTGCAAGAGTAGTGGAAAATGGCTTTGGATCAGACTGGTTTACTTTGTCAAATGGCACTAGACAAGGATGCCCTCTATCACCCCTTTTATATGTTCTATCGCTAGAGCCCCTAGCAGCGATGATACGATATAATGATAATATCCAAGGCTTTAGTACTTCGCGACAACATATCAAAATCAATCTATATGCCGATGACATTATTCTTTCCCTTACAGGCCGGGCTAATTCCATCGATGAATTAATGATCATCAATGATTACTCCAAGGTATCAGGATATAAATTAAACCAAGATAAATCTATAATCCTTGGAGTAAATGTTGACATACATACAAAGACTAAAATTATTAAAAACTATGGCTTCCAATGGGCATCAAAGTTTATAGATTATTTGTGAATCAAAATATGCTCTGATGTTTCTAAAACGGCGGAGATTAATTTTTTACCCCTATTAAAATGAATAAAAGCCTTAAGGAATGGAAATACTTAGAATTTTCATGGCTGGGCAGAATAAACATTATAAAATCGTATATACTTCCCAAATGGGTCTATTTGATGACATTAATCCCAATCATAATTCCAGATAGCTGGTTAAACATGATACAACCTTCATTTAATAATTTTATTTGGCTTGGGAAAAAAACGATACTATCATTAAAATTGTTATCAACTAAACCCCACCAGGGGATTACTCAAGAGCCTCTATATTATCTCAGGCCATACTTACACAACTAAAATGGTACGAAAGTGAAGGATGGTATGGACTGGAGTTCGACCTTTTGGGTGAGACTGCTCTCCTGCACCTCTTTTGGCCAATACAAAGCTACAGGAAACAATATATAAATAGTTTTATACTCTCAGACATTCTTAAAGTATGGGAAAGTTTTAAGAAAAATATAGGAATCAAAAATCATTTGTTACCTTCTTTTTCTTTATCAATTTGTTCATACTTAGTAGACAGTCTTAATTTAAATACTTGGCAAAGATGTGGTATTGTCACGGACTGGGTCCATACGGATGACAGAGGACCCAGCGCGCCCGAAGATTATGCAGGAGTCACGATGCAGCAGTGGAGTCTGGGGCAGGGCCTGGTTGCAGGGTGACCACACTCGCCCAGGCGTTGAGCACCTAGGTTAGTGCAACCAAACACCAGCGCCCTGATATGGCAGCGGATGAGGACCAGAATGAAGATATCCTGCAGGCACCCTGGAGCAGGCATGAAGCATATCACTGAATCACGTGCAGGATGCTGCAGGCTGGGAGAATGGAAGCTAAGCAAAGGTTAATATAGCAGACACAAAACACAGCAAGGGAAAGGGAGGCCAGGCAAGAAACATGATACAAGATATACACGAGAAGTGGCTAGAAACATGACATGAATAGCAAAAGATATAAACAGGCACAAGACAAGGAATAAACATAACCAGATAAGACATACATGTTACAGGCACAACAAAGGACAGGGAAGAAGGCAAGGAACACAGGGGAAGGAGTGAGGAGCCGGAACCCTCGGACGCTTCTCCTATAAGCAAGGATAGGACATATTAACAGGGACATGGGGAGAGGAGAGAGGAACCGGAATCCTCAGATGATTCAAGGAAGAAGGGCAAAGGTACATAAAAGACAGACTGACACACAAGAATACAGAAACTAGCCTAGGACTAATGATAACTATTGAAGATTCAGTCACATGATATGGCCATAGTATGCTTAGCCCACCACTACGCCAAAGTACTCCAATGACGGTGGGTCCTAACGCTAATCCCTGCAGACAGAGGTACAAAACAAACCAAACATGGAAACCAAACATATAGCACTGAGACATACCTTAGACTGCAGACTGAGACAAACAGAACACACAGGTGGGGCACACCTAATAAAGGAAGCAGAGCTGAAGCAAAGAGCTGGAGCAGAAGCAAGGAATGGAAAATAGAACACAGCAAAAGGAAATCCAGGAATGGATCAAAGCAAAACAGAGAAACTAAAGCAAGACAGAAATGCAGCTCCGCAGCCTGGGCAGACCGTGACAGGTATTCAGACTATCGGTGACATGTACGACACAAGAAATATCAAAACGTTTGAAGCCCTAACTCAGTCATACATGATTCCTAAAAACGTATTTTAGACTAACGGGCTCCTTACTCAAATACAAAAATAACAACATGTCTGATTCAATAAAAAAGTTAGAACAAATGTTAAGCCTACAATTACAAAAAATTTCGGTGTCATCAGCTATGACTTTGCTGACCTTAGCCAAACATAATTCGACACATCCAGCACTGGAGAAATGGAATGAGGACCTAATGTTAGCATACACCAGGGAAGACTGGAATAGGTCATTGCAAACAGTTCGTGAATCTGTTTAATGTCTCAACTTAGTGGAGCTGCACTATAAAATATTAAATCGTTGGTACTTAGTCCCCACCAGAATAGCTAAAATGTATCCGCAAGCTTCAGAGAGGTGCTGGAGATGTGAGGCTGATCAAGGATATTTTACTCATATCTGGTGGTCCTGTTACAAATTACTGCCACACAACTTAGGGAAATCGTGGGAGTAAACTTGGATCTCGAACCTGCAAAGTTCTTGTTACATCTAAATTTTCCTTCCATGACAAAAGAACAAAAAGCAATAACTGTCCATTTATTAGTTGCAGCTAAACTAAGTATAGCAAGGTATTGGAAATCTAAAATCACTCCATCCTGACTCTTGGTCTGGATTCAACTGATTTATCAGCTTAAAATGGAATCTGGAATCAAATACTGTAAAAGATCAGCTAAACCAACAAATTGGCACAATTGGATAAAGAAGTTTTCTCCTTCAGAAGTTAGGGAGTAGAAGAAAGTGACCATTACTGAAGGAGCACTGTCTTTTAACCCACCTGAACCATTTGTCTGTTTATTGTTTTTGATGTCCTTCTGGTTATCTCTAATTTATAGTTTTGATCTTGGTCAAAGATGTGGATAATCTGAAATATACTCTGCAAGCATCTATAATATCTTATATAATTAATGCTTATTTGTTTGTAATATCATTTGTAACCCAATAAATTTTGTTAAAAAAGAAAAAAAAAGAGGGTGGTTCAGCATTACCTTAACCAATACAAAAGGAGCGGGGGCATCAATACACAAGGGAGGAAGTTAGCTGGGACATTATATAAATCAATACACAAGGGTGTGGGGGCATAAATGCCAAAAGGGGGGCAATAGACAAAGTTGTGGGGGGGACACAATCAATAGTAAAGGGGGCCTGGCGGGGGCATTAACACACAAGGGGCAAAAATATAAAAGGGGGGTTAATGACAAAGCAGTGTAGAAAATAATTTTTTCATGCTTCAGTGTGGCAGAGCCTGTCCTGGTGTGTGTGTGTTAGGGTGCTGGTGTGGCAGAACCTGTACTGGTGTGTGTCTGGGTGTCGGTGTGGCAGAGCCTGCCCTGGTGTGTGTCTATCTGGGTGTCTGTGGGGCAGAGCCTGTCCTGGTGTGTGTGTTTGGGTGTGTGTGTGTTTGCCTTGAGACTCACACAAATTGACAAAAAAAGCAAACTTCATAAAATTAGCCATTTGTAGGAATCTGAATGCACACTCGCATACCCAAAGACACATGTTCACATACTTACATACCCAGACACTTACATAAACATACTCAGACAGACACACAAACATACCCAAAGACATAATCATACACTCACATACCTGCACATACACATTAACATACTGAAAGACTCATGTTAGCACACTAATATACCCAGACACAAACACACTAATATACACACACTAACATTAACAGACACACAGATATCCACTAACATACCCAGACACACAAACACATACCTACACACACACTCAACTCACTTACCTTTTGAAGCCTCAGCACGTCTTTGATGCAGTCTGAGGAGATGCCGCATTACTCCCAGAGCATGCCACTGTCTATCTTGGGGCGAGGGTGGGGCAGTTGGATCCACCAGTGGTGAGTACATCACATGTAGGGAGATTTGTATGAGGTGCCGTTAGGGACATTATTTCAGTTTTTATCTCATATATATCATATAGTGAAACGCATATATCATATAGTGAAACACATATATCATATACTGAAACGCATATATCATATAGTGAAATGCATATATCATATACTGAAACGTATATATCATATAGTGAAACACATATATCATATAGTGAAACGCATGTTTCATATACTGAAACGCATATATCATATACTGAAACGTATATATCATATAGTGAAACGTATATATCATGTACTGAGATTTTTCATATATCATATAGTGAAATGCATATATCATATACTGAAACGTATATATCATATAGTGAAACATATATATCATATAGTGAAACGCATGTTTCATATACTGAAACGCATATATCATATCTGAAACATATATATCATATAGTGAAACGTATATATC
>VKOC01019627.1:0-46923 GCA_009364415.1 Spea multiplicata | reverse complement strand
ATACAATACAGTATTTAAGCTGCTGGTTTGGGTTATAGGGACAAGTGTTCCCATCCTTAGATATATATATCTCTATGTTATCTAACAAAAGTGGAATCCGGTCAACACTATCAAGGCTCCTATTACTCATACAAAAAAGGTAGGAAGAAGAACCGTCTTATCTAAGAAGCTCATTAGGTTGATTACTCCAAGGCTTTTTCTAATTTTTCCAACCAAAAGCCCCATGTACTAGATTTCTTTATAGAGTAAAAATAAGATTTATACAATTGTTTTTCCATTTTTATTTGGAATTTTAATTGTGTGGTCACCATATTCCAACAGATATCGGTTTCCTGTTTCCATAATCTGGCAATCGATATTTTTACGGCAATAAAGCAGTGAATAATTAGTTGTTTTTCTATCACACTGCAGTTCGGCCAACCTAGATGTAATAGCGCAGATGCAGGAGATCTATTTATGGTCTTTTGTATTAAACTATTTATAAGATCAAATATTCTAGACCAAATTTCTTTCACTCTCTGGCATTTCCACCATATATGGAGAAAACTTCCCTTTTCCGATCTGCATCGCCAGCACAGATCGGAACAATTTGAATACATCTTATGTAGCCTCGAAGGAACCAAATACCACCTGTTCAGGATTTTAAAATGAGTTTCTACCAAAGATAACGAATGAATAGACCGAGTTGCATCATACAGAGATTTTTGCCAATTGGTCAGATCAATCTCTATATCTAATTCTCTTTCCCAAATGGCTATTGTGGATATACTTCTTGCTACAGGAATAGAAACAGAATTAATTAAATCTCGACTTCTAGATAGTACTCTATCAACGGTTTTTCCAGAAAAAATTTTTTGAATTCGTAACATTGTGTCCTGATTTTCTTTTATTATCTCTTTCAATAAGAAGTTTTTAATTCTCAGGTATTTGAAGATATTGGAGCTATTCAGATTGAATTCTTGTACCAATTGTGGGAACGTTTTGGGTCCTGCTGTGGTTATAATTTGGTCTAAAGACTCAATGCCTTTATTTTTCCAGTCATCCACATTTATATTTGAAATATAATATTCTACTAATTTAAGTTTGGAGAAAATCGGTACTCCTTTATATATGTTTAAGGATTTCTTTATGGTTTCCCAAATCGGGAGTAGTTGGCCCAATATCATATTTTGTTTTCTTATGTTTAGTATATTTTCTGTAGTTAAGGGATACCAAATAATAGCTGCTAATTCTTTACCACCGCTAACTTGTGATTCTATATCATACCATCCTTCCTTACTAGATTCTTCTAGTTGTAATCTATAAATATGGACAATCATATTTGCCTGATATATATTTTTAATTATAGGAAGGCCCAGACCACCATATTTAGGTTTTTGAGCCATTATAATAGATTTCAATCTTGGTTTCTTTGCCTTCCAAACAAAACAGTCAAAACTCCTCTGTACAAGGCTTAACCATGATTCGGACACATTCAGCGGTAACATTGAAAACAAATAAGACCATTTCGGAACTATATATGAATTTAAAATATTAATTCTACCCCACCAAGAGAATTCCTTATTCCTCCATTCTTTTAACCAAGAATTAGTTTGCTTCAAAAGACGAATAAAATTAGTTTCTAGGATTGTTGTCATTGTTTTTGTTATATGAACACCTAGATAAACAAAATCTGATTTTACCCAAACGAAGTCAAATTTGCTTTGTATTTGTTCTTTTTCTCTACTATCCATCTTGACTTCTAATATTGAGGTTTTATTTATGTTCATCTTATAATTTGATGCCAAACTATATATTTCAAATTCCTCTAATAAATAGGTTAACGAAGACTGTGGATTGATAATAGAGATTAGTATATCATCTGCATATAGATTGATCTTTAACTCTTGAGATCTTGTAGGGAAGCCATATATCATCTTATTTTTTCTAATAGCTGTAGCTAATGGTTCAACTGATATTATATAAAGCAGGGGGGATAAAGGGCACCCCTGCCTTGTTCCATTTTTTAACAAAAACCATTCAGCACAGATATTAGGTCCAACTGTTCTGGCTGATGGATTTGTATAAAGAGCCATGATTGCCACAAATATCCATCCCGTAATTCCAAACTTTATTAGTGTACCCCTCATAAAATCCCAGCTCACCCGGTCGAAGGCTTTCTCTGCATCGACAGACATAATCATAGTTGGGATAGACTTCTTTTCTGCTTGATCTATAATATTGATTATTCTTCTAATATTATTACAGGAAGATCTGCCGGGAATGAAACCAACCTGGTCCGGGTTAATAATCGTATTCAAGACTAATTTTAATCTATTGGCAAGGATAGAAGAGTATAATTTCACATCCACATTGATGAGTGAAATAGGCCTATAGTTAGCAGGATCTAAGGGGTTTTTGCCTTCTTTAAGAATAGGGAGAATATTTGCTCTAATCATTTCATCAGGAAAACTACCTTTTTCAGCGATAGAGTTAAACGCCAGCCTCAATGGATCAAGTAAATGTGTATTAAAGCTTTTAAAAAATAGATTTGTAAAGCCGTCCGGGCCTGGAGTTTTAAATTTATTTAATCTAGATATTACTAATCTAATCTCAGATTTTGTTATTTCTCCATTTAATAAGGCTCTCTGTTCTTCAGAAATCTGGGGCAAATTTATTTTCGAAAAATATTGTTCGATATCTTTCTGTAATGCTTTATTCCTTAAATTATATAATTTCTCATAATAATGATTAAATTGGTTACCGATTGCTTCAGGTGTAGAATAAATCTCATTATCTATTACCAGTTTATTAATTCTATTTTTAGCTTTTGTTTTTCTTAATCTGTTTGACATCATTTTATCTACTCTATTATTACAACAGTAGAATCTTGTTCTTAATTTTTCCATTTTGTATACTGTATTCTCCATCAGTTTCTCATTGATTTGATTCTGAATCTCTTTAATTTTTTCCAATCTACCCTTAGTGGGATGTTTTTTATTATCTAAGGTCTGCTGGTTAAATAGAATATATAGTTCTCTTAGGTTTTTTCCTTGGTTTTTCCTGATATTGCTTTTTAATTTTATCATGAGTCCCCTTAAGAATGCTTTAAATGTACACCAATTATTTTCTGGAGAGGTATCCTTAGGGTTATTCTCCGTAAAAAATAAATTTATTGATTCCTCTAAGTATTTCACATTTTCTTTATTATAAAGTATATAGTCATCTAATTTCCACGTCGTTCTTGATTTCTTGATTGAATTGTTTTTAAGCTCCACTACCATAATATTATGGTCTGACCAGGTATTATTTTTTATTTCTATTTTTTGTACTCGTCCTATCAAAGAGGAGGAGCACAAAATATAGTCAATACGAGAGTACGATAGATGTACATTAGAAAAATGTGTATAATCCCTCTCTAGTGGATGGTAGACTCGCCATATATCCATAAGGTCGAAATTAGTTATCGTTTGCTGAAACGCCCTAGCCAGAGCCTTTATTTTCTTTTCACTAATTCTTTTCTTATTTGTTTTAGTATCTAATTCAGTATCAAGAACACAGTTGAAATCTCCTGCTATAATACAACTTCCCTTCTTCATGATTTCTACACGTTCTAAGATTTTGTTCAGTAGATGTATTGGAGAAGTATTTGGTAGATATACATTTACTAACGTGTACCATTCTTCATCTAACTTGCAAATAATAATGATGTACCTTCCCTCCGGGTCATGAAATTCATACTCAATTTCAACTTGAAGAGAGGAGGAGAAAACTATTGCCACCCCTCTTTTTTTTTTGAATTCATCAGAAGCATGAATCAGTACTGGATATTTCGCTCCTCCCCATTTAATTCTATCTGACCTCTTCCAATGCGTCTCCTGTAAGAATCCAACATCTACCCGTTCTTTACACATATAATTATATATAATGGAACGCTTAAATAAAGAATTCAAGCCTTGCGTGTTGACCGAACACATCTTAATCATCTAAATAGCTGGAGAACACCCGTCCCTATCCCAAACGCAGCAGACAAAACTACCGAAAAAATACTATTATTTAGAAAAAAGACACACAGAATAAAGACGATAAGAAAAAAAAACACCATCATCCCTTTCTTTCTTAATGTTATCAAAAGGTCTAAAAGTTGGGATAGATAAGCATACATATATTTTCTTAGCCTTCTAGTAACTAGGGCCAAAAAAAAACATATAACAGTACACATACACATATCTTCAGAGACTATAGGCCCGCTGCCTAAGTCTCCTCGAAAGAGAAATCTCCTAATGGACATGTCTCCTATGTCTAATATAAGACATACGGTAGAGTAGGCAATACTCGCAGATTTCTTAATTTGTTATCTGAGAAAAAAAAGGGCTTTTCCCTAAATATTAAGTTATTTCAAAAGGCAGATAACATTTTGTTCGTATTTTTATTTCATTTATAGACTATCATTTTAGTATAAACAACAAGGAGTAGAAAAAAAAAAAACAAAAAATAATATAAACAAAAGACAACAAGTCTATTGACTTTCAAAAAATTGGATAATCTTTTCGTTATCCAAACCATGTCAGTAGAAATTTCATTTTCGTTTCAAATCTGCTGTGGAGCAACATTTAGTTGCTCTCGTCTTAGCTTAATACATATATAATTCATTATACGAAAGGATAAAATATATGTTAAAGTGCGATTTTATATATTATTTATTGCTCCCGAATTTGTCAAATTAGCTAATATAGATATACATAATGAATAAAAGATAAAGTGCAGCGTAATTTAAGATATATAGAGTTCATTTTACGAAAGAATAGAATATATTTAAAAAAGATAAAGTGCAGATTATTATAAACTTTATATAGTGCTCCCACATATATCGTGTTAGCTAATGTAAATATATATAAGAAGAAAAAGATACAGTGCAAAGTGCTATAGAGTATTCTATATCTACCATTTCAATTTTGCTATATAGCATAATTAATTATTATCCTCTTAGTGTAGTTCATTAAGTTTCTTTGTGAAGGAAAAAAAAAAAAAAAAAAAAAAAAAAAAAAAAAAAAAAAGCAGAGGTGCCAAGTGCTATAAGCAATTCTATAGCTATTTTGATTCAGGTTTTACTATAGAGCATAAATCTTAATTGACTTTAGAAAATGGATAATCTTTTCGTTATCAAAACCATATCAATAGAAATTTCATTTTCATTTCCAATTCTGCTATGGAGCGGCATTTAGTTGCTCTCCTCTTAGCATAATACATATATAGTTCATTATACCAAAAGATAAAATATATGTTAAGGTGCGATTTTATATATTATTTATTGCTCCCGAGTTTATCAAATTAGCTAATATAGATGTATATAATAAGTAAAAGGTAAAGTGCAGAGTGATTTAAGATATATAGAGTTCATTTTACGAAAGGATAGCATATATTTTAAAGTACGATATTGTTTATTATTTATTGCTCCCAAATTTATCATATTAGCTAATATAGATATATATTAAAAAAAAAAAAAAAAAAAAAAATGCAATAAATATAAACTGTCATATGTTATTTCGTTTCCAATTTTGCTATATATCATAATTTAATTACTATCTTCTTAGTATAGTAGAGTAAATTTCTTTGTGTACATAGATAAGCAATTTAATCCATAATTATAATTTAGTAGTTACTCCCAGTTTTTTAGTATATAGATAAAGTGTCAAAGTGCCAGCTTATAAGAAATTAAATTCAAATCCTACTGTGGGAGCTAATTTGGTTATCGTCATCTTAATAAGATGAGTATACAATTTATTATACATAAAAATAAAAAATAAAGATTCAAAGTGATATAAGCATATATAAGTATTTTGTTTCTAATTTCACTACGGAACATAGTTTATTTGTTAACCTCCTAATAAGATACAGTATTTTCTTTTTAATTTATATTAAGGTGCAGTATTATATTATATTAATTGTTCCCAGGTTATCTCGTTAAATAGTATAATATATAATATAGAGAAAAAAAGAATAAAGTGCAATTATATAAACTATATATACGTGCTCCCAATGTATCATGTTACTTAATGTAATATACTAGTAAGGAAAAAGATAAAGCTGTAAAGTGTTTTGTAGAATATTCGTATATCTACATTGTCAATTCTACTATGATAGCATAATTTAATTATTATCCCTCTTAGTGTAGTAATTGATTTTCTTTATGAGGAGAAAAAAAAAATAAATAAATAATAATAATGTTAAAAAAAAAAAAAAAAAAAAAAAAAACAAAAAGAAAAAACAACCTGTGGGGAATTATGAAGCTTTAGGATTTAGAGACTTACGCCATTGTTCCAATTTAGGGGGCAAGTCAAAAATTCTCATCTGGCCCTCCCACCAAACTCTCACACTAGAATTATTAGTCCAGTTGTATTTGATATTATTTTGCCGTAAGTCCTGTAATGATGATACAAATCCTCTTCTCCAGCTTCTCGTTTGGTAAGACAAATCTTGGAAGATTAGGATATTATGATATGGATCTTCCTTCAAATTGCTGAGTTTCTTAGCTCTCAGTATTTGCTCTTTATAGGCTACAGAGAAAAAGACGACAATAACATCTCGTGGAATCTTATCTGGTAAGCCGTTTGGCCGTCTCAATCTATGAAATCTTTCCATTATTAGATCAGGATTTTCGATAGTCATTCCCAGTATTTTATAAAAACCCAACAGAAATGCTTTAAGTTGTTCTTGAGATACCGTCTCTGGAATATTGCGAAAACGCAAATTTGTTCTTCTTGCTCTGTCCTCCAGCTCTCTGATTTTTTGGTCAATTATATCCACTCTTTGAGAAACGTTAGTAATAGATTCCTTCAGAGCTGAACAATTTATATCAAGGTTAGATAATTTGCATTCCATGATTGAAATCTTATTAGACAGCTCACTTAACTCTTGCTTAATTTCTATTGAACCTTTAGATATTTCTTTTTTTATTTCGTCAAAGTGAGCAACCATAAAGTCCTGAGACACAGATGAAGATGGACTTAAGCTATTGCGCTGCTGAAGATCTTGAAATTCATCCCACTGTGCTGTTACTGATAAATTTGGATTTTTTTCTTTACTCCTTTCTTGTGAGGGAGAGAAAAATTCTGCTACAGATCCAGGTTGTTTATCTTTCCTTTCTTTTTTGTCTCTTTTGAGTTGTTCCTTAACAGTGGTTCTTTTAGTAGCCATATTTATATCTTTAAAACATACACACACAACAAAAAAAAAAAAAAAAAAAAAAAAAAATGGAATCTCTTTTCGTTGTTTAAAGTCTCCTTTTCATTATTTGTTTAGATCTATTTTCTTGTATTGTTGATTGGCGCCGATAATAATTCGACCGTTCTGCCGCCGATGTAAATAATATTATGTACTCCTGGCTTCAATGATGCCACTAGTAGTAGTGCGGTCGCCCGTCATCAATAATATTGCTCCCGCCTGTATTAATGCGGTCGCCTGCCGCCAGTAATGTTAAAAAAAAAAAACAAAAAACGGTCGCCTACCGAAAAGGTTGAAGCCGCCTGCCCTCGATGTTGGTGCGGCCGCCTGCCACCGCAGTTAATGCAGCCGCTTGTCGCCGAAATCGATGAGGCCGCCCGCCGCCGGAATCAATGCGGCCGCTGCCTCCGGAGCTGACGAGGTCGCCCGTCGCCAACTAGTTTAATGCGGCCGCCTGGCGCCGGCGGTGTTGGTGCCGCCGGGGTCAATGCGGTCGCCCGCCGTGGGACTCGATGGGGCCGTCTGGCGCCGATATTAGTGAGGCCGCCTACCGCCAAAATTGATGCGGCCGCGAAAGTTGGCCTGCCGCCAGGGTCAATGGGGCCGCCCGCCTCCGATGTTAATGCGGCAGCCCGCCGCCAAATCAGAGCTGCCTCAGCTGGTCGATCGTCCGGTCGCCCGCTGTCGCCCTTCTCGCTAACGCTCGGTTCCACCTGCCATACTGCGAGTATGCTGCTCCACCTCCTCCGACGTGCGTGCTCACGTCATCACGCCTACTTTGACACTTTCTAAATCAGCAAAGTTGATTGGATGGTGCTTCACTTTACAGATGGACAATGGCCCAAAACATACTGGAAAAGCAAGCCAGGATTTTTTTAAAGGCAAAGAAGTAGAATATTCTGCAATGGCCAAGTTAATTGCCTGATCTCAACCCGATTGGGCATGCATTTCACTTGCTGAAGACAGCTGCAGTAATAGCCTGGCAAAGCATCAAAGTAGGAAACCCAGCATTTGGTGATGTCCATGCGTTCTAGACTTTAAGCAGCCATTGCTTGCAAAGGATTCCCAACAAAGTATTAACAATTAACATTTCATTTATGATTTTGTTTATGATTTATCCAATTCCATCTCAGCCCCTGAAATAAGGGTACTGTGTATGAAATGGTTGCAATTCCTAAATGTTTCATACAATATTTTTGTTCAACCCCTTAAATTAAAGGGGTTCAATTGCATCTTGGCTGTTACATTTTAAATCCATTATGCTGGCTTACAGGGCTAACATAATGAAAATTGTGTCCCTACCCAAATATTTCCATGCCTAACTGTATATACCTCCTGTTGAGGTATTTGCAAAACAACCTCAAACTCATCAAGTCCAGATTTTGAAAAGGCTGTGAAATTTCAGAGTATATTGGCCTGACCTGGAGAAAAGTCATGTATTATGTTTAATTTAGCATGCAGTGCTCCCACTAAAATCACACAAAACTATTTTTTAAATAATTTAATACATCTTTGTGACCTTTCTGCTTATCTATATGAATAAAATACATAGTGAAATAGGGTTGGCATGTTCTGGCACATAGAGCACCATACACAAACAGACTTTCGAGTAGCTTGGATACAGTGTAACTGTGAGTTGTAAATTTAATTTATTGCTGTAGAGTCATCTGGATGCTGTGCACCCACTTTAGTATCCGTCAGCCCTTGTCTGACACATACACTATAACTATAACATTATACACTGAGACAGTGTTGCTAGCTTTCTACTGAAAAATATAATGGTGAATTGCACTGAGAATAACTACATTGGAAAGGAATTTAAATGCCTAAATAGGTGTTTAGGCATTCCCATCTTGAGGCACCAGTGCGAAAACCTCTGAAAGGGATCTCCGTATCAGAGATACAGATATCTGTGATCGCTGGGATCAGCCGGCATGAAGATCAACGGAAGAAAGAAAGTTGTCCTTTCAAAAAAGATTTGAAAACAGTGCAGAAAAGGAAAAGGCTTCAAATGATGTTACCCAACTGAGATATAATTTTATTTTAAATAATTAAATTGGGGTTGTTTAAAATAAATGAACCCAAAGCAACAATATGAACCTTATAAAGACTCACAGTCCCTAGGTCCCCCTATTTCCTGGTAAGCAATGATTATACCACCTCTTACCCCAATCAGACTTTTTGCAACACACTTACAGCCTTACATTCATTGTCAGATGTTGAGCATAACCCAAAGGACATTACCTAACCATGCACCTGTCCCTAAAGTAATTTTGGTCGGTCATGAATTTAAGGATTTACTATCATCTTCCATTTGCACTGTATCCTAACACAATAATGTAGTGGTACCATAAATATAGTGGCACCGTCTGGATTGGATAGATAGTAGCATTAACAGCAAAAAGGGGGAGGTTGTTTCACCACTTTACATATCTCTGGTCACACCCTACATCGACTAGCGTGTACAGTATTTAGGTATTTGTCCTGTTTTGAAAACACCTCATATGCCTGTTATTTTAATTTATTTGGCGCTTACAGGACTAAATATGAATGACGCGTATCACTGTTTCTAAATGTGGTATGCTGGGAGTTGGGCCCTAATAGAAAGTATAGATTTTTGAAAGCTGACATTCCAAAGTATTTTATTAGGGGCATTTTAACACTTTTGGGTTAACCATTTTAGCGCCCGTCTTTCCTAAAGATTGCAGTAAAATTTCATTTTTTAATTTTTTTTAAAAAGCATGCTATCCAAACACAGTTTTTCAGTACATTTCTTTCCCTGAGTACATACAATTACTGAAACTACTTCTGATTTGTATTCAGAAACACTCCCAGAGTACAGGAATACCCCATATGTATGGGTAGGGCATGTCTTTTAGGCACTGTGGGTTAAAAATTGAAACATGTGCATTACAGTTTTCAAACTTGGAATTTTAACAGATCAGTTTGTTGGGTCCAGGTCTCATTTGAGACTCAGTAGAGGTCCCATATTTCTTTTTAACTCTGTAAAATTATATATTTCTGAAAAAAACTAGACAGCTCAGGGAATCTAGTTAGGGGCATATTGGCCTGTCCCATGTTGCTGATTCCACACCAGCATTTTACAAAGATAGTCTAACAAGAAAAAGAAAACATTTTTTACATCCACTTTGCAGTTTCATATGGATATGTAAAAAACAAAAAAGGTCTTGATTTGTGTTCAGTAACACACCTTGAGTTCAGCAATACCCCACACGTGTGGATAAGTAATGTTTCTCAGACGTTGTAGAGTCAAAACTGGAACATGCACATTTCAGTTTTCAAGCTTTGAAATTTGACATTTCACTTTACTGGGCCCATGTCTAATTTGAGACTAAAACTATATATTCCCTGAAAGCACAAAGCCCAAGGACCTCAAAGTCACCCCCATACCTTTCAGTTTAGAGAAAATAAGGGTTCACTGATAGCATCAGGGTTAACACTAGGATCGCGTTGGTGGATAGGTGTAGGTACGGTTACATGTTAGGTTACAGTACTGTATAAGTTAGTGCTAGGAATGGTGATTATATTAGGTCCCTGGCTTAACCAAAAAGGTTATTAATCAATGGTTTTTATATGTATTGCTATCAGAATACTTGTAAGTGACAAATTTAGACCACTGACATTGATCAGGGAGACTGATCAATAATTAGTGACCAAAATGTCACTGACAAGTGATCAAGTAATAATTATGTATTCATTTTTTTCTTTTTTATTCATACCTTAGATGCAGGGCTGGTGCAAGAATTTTTGCCACCTTAGGCAAAACATAATTTTATCACCCCTGGCTCCACCCCCACAAACTCCTCCCCTTTTGTCACACCCACTTATACCCCATAGTGACCGGGAGCCGCTGCCAGCAGCTTCTAATGAATGACCGCAGCCGGCTTTCGCGGCTGCACCAGCACTGCTTAGATGACCCCTCTCTCTTTCTAGGGCAGAGTCATCCAGGGGCTACCATAATCATCAGATCTCTCCTATTGGCCAGGAGTGATCTGATCATCATCAGCCCACTTTTGATCGGTTCTGCAACAGTTCGAACTTAACTCACAGCAATTGACCTGAAAGCATCCTTGACTTCCAGGTCAGTGCTGTTCTATTTCTTTTTTTAACACTTTCAATGCTCCATGGAGCATTGCCTGATATTTAGTGTAACAGTTCCCTTAAAGCTATAGTTACTCTTGGCCGTTGATTCGATAGTTCTTCCTTCAGTTCCCCAATAATCACGATAGATTAGATAGGCCTTAGTATACAGAGACACAACAATCATTTCTTGTTTCAGCAGACAAATCGTTTATTAGTCCCAACAACAGTATATTTATACAGTACATTTTTCTTGATAACACAGCTCACACAAAGGGACTTTAATGGGATTAACTATAACACAAAGGTAACCTTAATAGAATTTGGTGCCCGAACTCCTGGCACCAATCACTGCAGCCTATGGTAAGGGGGGGACCAATCACTTTAGAGGGGGCAGATATTTGTATTCATGGCTGTCCCTTTAAACTCTCAGCCAATCAGGTAGGGAGCTACCCGACACACCATATAGGGAGTTCCGGGGGGAGCAGACGTAGCGACCAATGAAGATAGGAGCTACGTCCCGCTCCATACATAGTGATCCGAGCAACCAATCCCAGATGTATCTACTTTGCTAGATCTAACAACGTACTCCAGCCGCCAAGCTTAACCTTTATTGTATGTGACAGCTGGGGATACATTCCTGGGCAAGGGACCTAGCGATTTTAGCCTCTTCCTCCCGGTTACATATTTTAGGTAGTCAGGGAAAAATAAGGGTTCTTGGCTCCTGGTCACGGAACTTCTGTGAGTCCCCAAAATTAACCTCTGCAATGCGACAATTGTATCATATACAATCGCGGCATTGAAGGGTTAGCGCTGAACCATCGCTCCTAATGGAGCAGGGTTGGTGCTGGTCTCCATACTGATGTGGGGACTGATGAAACCTTATTTCCTGTCCCCAAAGCTACCTCTAATGGTGGAGCCTCTTTGATCGCTCCTGAATGAGTGATCAAAGGGCTCATGAGGGCTCTTTTTTGCAGCATTGAAGGGGTTAATGCAGCACTGTCACTCTTATGGAGTGAATAGGCAGCAAGGAAATATTGTGGCAGATCCCCACAGTGGTGAAGCTGCCTGTGTTAAGCCTGTAGAATCGCTCCTGTAGAGAGCGATCAAAGGCTCGGGGGCGGGGGGCTTCGCAGGGTGGCTGTGCTAGTCTGCCCAGATATCTGGGCAGACAGCAGCAGCAGTGCCCCCCCCGATCACCACGATTATGGTGACGTGGGGGCATTTATTTTTGTATGACATACCATCACAGAACCAATGAGCCCAGGTGGGCTCCAGCCTTGAAAGGGATAAACTTGCTAGCAAGAAAAAAAAAACAGAAATCAGGAATAATTAAACTGAAGACAAATAAAGAAAATTATATAAACAGGGATACAGATCTCTCTGACTGGGTAAGGTGAAACCATGTGGCGCAGGGGATTTATGACCTATGTCTCTGCAGGGATAATTGCTTAGTGTGGCGTAGTTCTAGAACTTGGTGCTGTGCAGAGTTGGCTGAGGACTGGGTCTATCTACCCTTTGGTGCAGGCTTTGGGCTTGGCTCTCGGTGTGCCCAAACAGATGATGCCATAGAGTGTGGGTTTGGGCTACTTGAGGGATCAAGAGACAGATGAAGGAAGGTGTCCAAAACCTCGTAAGCAGGTCGAGTAGGAGCCCAGTCGCAGGGATGATTGGGGGGTTTGTCTGTACCCCACGATGCCTCAAAGAAAGACACCACAGGCAGGATACTATGATATATGCTATACTGAGGAAACTGGCAGGACAAGTAAGTACAGGTAATAAGTCTCTTTGGCAGGGCGCAGGGCAGGAAGCCCACTGGCAGGGCGCATGGCAGGAAGCCCACTGGCTGGGAGCACGGCAGGAAGCTCACTGGCAGGGCGGACAACAGGAAGAAAACCGGGTCAGGTACAGGGCCAGAGCAAGCGGTCCTCACACATTAATGCAAAGGCCCTGACTGAAAGGCAAGTTTATAAAGGCAGGGTTAATCCAGGTAACAAGGCCCAGCTGCTTGCAATAATGAGGTCTGGGTGCTCCAGAGAGAGAAGGGCGACCGCTAGTGGTTATAGGAAAACATGAGAGTGAATAATTAGTGCATAGTCCTGGCAGGCAGGGTGGATCCTGAGAGAAGGTTTCTCTTTTTAGTCAGTAAGACAAACAATATAATTAACAGCTGAATTCCTGGAAGTATACCAGCTCTAGATCTGAAACTACAAACTCAAAGTATAATTATCTGAAGATTGGTTTTGAGTAGACTTGGGTGCTGGCCAACTATTTGTCTTTGTCTTCTTGGGGAAACACATCCATGTCTTCCATGAATATTCGCCATTTCCTGTGTTCGGTTCAGGATTTTAAAGGTCTGTAAGAGCAACAGGGGCCTCCGCTGCCAGCGACCAATGAAATGCGACCAGTAGAGTCGCTCGTACAGACTTAAAATCTTGGCGCCGCAACTTGGCCGGGAGAGACCACTGGTCTCCCCACTCCAAGAGTTAAAGGTCTGTACGAACGACCAATAGAGCATGATGCCAGAGGAGGCCCCTGCAGGCTACCAATAGAGTCGCTTGCACGGCCCTTTAACTCCTGAAAGCGAACCTACAGATTTCCGCTCCCGTTATCTACGCAGCATCTCAGGGGATAATGGGTGCACAAGTTTAGTTTTGCATTTCAGCTCTGCCCCAAAAGGAAGAGCTCACATCACGTCAGTGATTCTCTTGTTAACACAAATGAGAGTGTTGACGTGGACAAGGCTGGAGATCACTCTGTCATGCTGATTGAGTTAGAATAACAGACTGGAAGTATTAAAAAGAAGGTTGGTGCTTGACATCATTGTTCTTCCTCTGTTAGTTCTGCAAATTCACATTCCGATAAATTAAAAAAAAAAACAAACAAACTAAAAAAGTCTCTCCAAATCAGCTCTGCTCTTCCACATATAGTACTACGCGTTTCACCCTTCAGCTGGGCTTCTTCGAGTAACATTCATCACTGTGGGATCACGGGTATTTATGTCACTCTCTAAGGTGGATGCAATATCGATCAAACCTCCGTCTTTCACTACTTCCGTTATCAATCACTTCCGCATCTTGATGATGTCATCTTCTCGCGATACAATCCATCCATCTACTCCATATTCTCCTTTATTCCGATTCCACCTACTCGCGAGATTTACATCGCAATTGAAAGTTCGTTGCTTCAGTTAACTGGGGGCAGGTTGGCAAATAAAAGGAAATAAAAACAAAAAATGCATTTTTCTCAATCATAGTTTTTATTAAATATAAAAAAAAAGTTTATAAAAAATTATATAACTTAAAATCAGCATTTAAACCTTTTGGGGGTTACGTACCTGCATACGTGGGGCTCCTCTCCCCTGCCTTCTTCTCGAGGAAGGGAGAGACCCCCCCTCCTCCTCTCAGCTGCTGCTACAGCAACTGTCATGGAGAAGAGGGAGACCTTCCTCCACCTCACAACAGCTCCAGTCGCAGCCTCCACTGAGAAGGTGGAGACCCCCCTCCACCTCTCACCCGCCTCCTCTGGAACAGCCATGCGGGAGAGGGAGACCTCCCTCCCTGAGGCAGTCAGGTTCTGCAACTGAACATTCTGTGTGTGTGGGTCCTGGAGTGGTCAACTCGGGAGCTACAGGGCTTTATAATGGGAGATTACGCCACACAAAATGGCCGTAGATCCTGACACCGGAACTGATGGATGACTAATTTTGGCACCATAATGAATTCCACGCCCCTTCCTTCTGCGTCCTATTTAAACCTCCCAGTTTGCTATTATCCTTGCCCTCTAATGGTCGACTATGCTAATAGTGCTAGTCCTGGCCAGCAGACCTCTCCCCCTACAGAGGTGCCTCCTCCAGCTCCTGCCCCTGTGGGTCATGCTCCTACTAACCTACCTACACCATAACGTTATGGGGGAGATCCCGCTGTTTTTTGTGGGTTTCTAAACCAATGTGAGATCCACTTCAAGTTATCTCCATATGCATTCCCCACTGATCGAGCTGTGGTTGAGTATGTCATTGCACTCCTCACAGACAAGGCCTTGGCGCGGGCCTCTCCTCGCTGGGAGAGAAATGCTCAGGCGGTTTGCTACTACTCTGAATTTGTGACGGCTCTGCACTCAGTCTTGGATGTTCCCAGTAGGAACTCCACTGCATCTTCCTCATTTTATTAATATTCGGCAGGGTGACCGCTTACTCATGGACTACGCTATTGAATTCCACACATTGATGGCTGAGGTGAACTGCACTAATGAGGTGTTGATTGCTGTTTTTTTTAATGGGTTGTCCTGATGAAATCGCTGCCAAAGACTTTTCTTACAGATCTGGACAGTGCCATTGCGTATGTGACTCAGATTGATCTTCGTCTCTGTGAAAGACAATTACAGAAAGAAAGTCAGGGAAGGACGAACTAACATGCACCTCGCCCCAAAGTTGGGAGCCACCAGACTCATTGAACAGGAGAGATCTAAAAGGAGAAAGGAGGGACTTTGTATGTACTGTGGAACGGCTAGGCATTTGGTAAGATCCTGTCCCAAGAGACTAGGAAATGTCTGCACCTATGGTGGCTCAAGGAACCTGCCTTTCGTGTTTTAGGATTGCCCCCTGATAACTCTGTCACTCGCATTATTGTTCATGTTTGTCTGTCCTGGTCTACGGGTAAATTTTCACAGAGGCTTTTCTGGATTCTGGAGCTGTGGGTAACTTTGCCGTTCTACAAGCAGCACCTTATTCCCACGCTAGAAGTACTCCTGTATGCCTTGAGGTCATGGAGAGCCGCGACCCGGAAAACAGTCCCTAATGGCAGGAAACAACTATTACGTTAAAAACCAGGTAATCCCCTCTTCCCTGTCCTACTGGGGGCTCCTGGCGCCTGTCCTATCGGATGTGAGGATTGAGTCGCTTGAGGTCCTCCGACATTATTTCCAGGATAACCTCCTTCAGGGTACCCCTGAGATGACGGTCTGGGAGGTGCATAAATGCGTGATCCGGGGGCATTTTATCAGGGAGTGCTCCAAGCGTAAATGCGCGGAGCAGGAGCAGATTGACAAACTCTATGCCCAGATTGCCTTGTGAGGATCTCTTGGTTAGGTCTCAAGGACTCTGTGTCCGGCAGCGACCTGCAGCTCCTCTTGTCTCTCCGGGGGGAGCTGGCCTCGATCCTCAATCGTAGACTGCACACCTCTTTTCTAAAAACCAAGGCAATATACTACGAGCATGGCAATAAGCCAGGTAAATATCTTGCGAGGGCTCTGCGGGCTGTGCGGAAACAGATCTATGTGCCCAGGATACGCTCCTCGAGCAGTCTCCTCCACTCCCACCCCTCCGATATATCTTGCTGTTTTCAGAGTTATCATGAGGGACTTTACAATCTTTGCGCGGCTCCCTCTGACCCCGCACCTCCTAGCCAATCCCTAGCAATCAGGTCATACCTGGATCAGACCATCAAACGAAAGCTCACGGTGGATGAAGCGGCCTCTTTAGACTCTATGATCACGCTGCCCGAGTTTTTCTTTGCCCTTAAGTCCTCCCTTGCGGGGAAGTGCCCGGGTCCTGATGGGGTTCCCTTACGTTACTACTCAGAATTTAAAGATGTTTTGGGTCCTCACTTTGTGAGTGCCTTCAACTCTATCCTGTCTGGCGGTCATATTCCGAATCACACTTTGTCGGCTCCGATTACTTTAATCCCAAAAGAGGGTAAGGACCCGGAGCAATGTAGCAGCTATCACCCCATCTCATTGCTGAACGTAGATCTGAAATTACTGGCCAAGATCCTTGCCAACCGCATTAAGCCCTTCATGTGCTCTCTGGTTCACCCAGAACAAACCGGCTTCATTCCCGGGCGTGAGGCCAGGGACAGTACTATCAGAGCCCTTTCGCTCATGCACTATGCTAACCACACCTCCACCCCGACCATGTTGCTCTCCACGGATGCTGAGAAGGCCTTAGACAGGGTGGCTTGGCCTTTCGTGCTGTCCACCCTGTCGCAAATGGGTTTCGGCCCCAGTTTACTAACCTGGATTCGGTCCCTGTATTCCACCCCCACGGCTTGCGTCCGTGTCAACGGCTCCCTCTCGGGTTCCTTTGCTATCCGCAATGGGACAAGGCAGGGCTGCCCACTCTCTCCCCTGCTGTTCGTGCTATCTGTTGAACCCTTGCTCCAGTCTATACGGATGAACCCAGATATATGCGGGCTGTGTGTCGGGGAACTCACCACAAAATGTTGGGTTACGCGGATGACCTGCTATTCGTTGTGCCCCGCCCCCAGATTTCTCTCCCCAACATCCTCCGTGAATTCTCAGTATATGGTGCCTTTACCAATTTCAAAATTAATGCCTCTAAATCCGAAATACTGAACATAAACCTCCCTTCAGATGTGGTCCGTCCCCTGCGGTCCTCTTTCTCCTTTGCCTGGTGTGGGTTTAAGCTCAAATACCTTGGGACCTGGCTAACGCCTGATTTATCCCAATTGTTCCAGTGTAATTTCTCGCCTTTGTTCACCACCCTTTGGTCTGATCTGAGGTCCTGGAAGTCGTTGATGATCTCTTGGTTAGGTCGTATCAATGTGCTAAAAATGAATGTCATGCCTCGTCTCCTCTTCTCGTCTCCTCATCTGTTTCAGACCCTCCCTATCTCTATCCCCCCCTCTTTCTTCGCTTCTTTGCGCACAGCGTTTCTGCGTTTTGTCTGGGGTTCTCGGCCCCTAGGGTAAGCCTTGCCACGCTGATTCTCCCTAAAGCACTTGTCCTCGCACCTATTATAGGGCATGCCATTTTTTGCGTGTGCTAGAATGGTCGCATGGCCCTTCACACAAGCAATGGGTGGCTGTTGAAGCCGCTTTACTGGGCCTCCCTATACGCTCTCTACCGTGGCTCCTGACCTCTGCTGCGCGGGGAGCGGCCCTGCCTCACCCCTTAATTCGGGCCACTCTGGATGTCTGGTTTCAGGTCCTCAGGAAGACGTGCCTCTCCTCAGTGCTTTCGCCTCTGACACCTGTTCAGAATAATCCCGATTTCCCCCCTGGGATGGGCGGTACCTTCTTCTCGGTTTCGTCTGGGGCTGGGAGGTCGGAGATTCGCTCTTACCTTTCTGGTGAGGGTCTGAAGCCCCTAGATCAGCTTTCCCTTCGCTCTCCTCCCTCTTTTCTGGACACGTTCCGCTATGCTCAACTGTGCAACTTTGTGCGGTCGCTCCCCCGGAGACATGAGCTGTCGAGAGCACTTACGGTATTTGAAGAGTTATGTGTTGCTGCTGAGCTTCCACCCCACGGCATCTCGTGGTTTTATGGCCTACTACTGGAGGCTCTCAACCCGGTGCCCCCCGGTGGGAATCCGAGCTGCAGCTTACTCTCATGCCGGAACAATGGGCTAAGATCTGCACTCTCACCCATTGTTGCTCCCGGAGTTCTAACGACCAGGAAATGTCTTACAAACTGCTCGCCCTGTGGAACCGATCTCCTGCCTTGACCACTCTATACCGCTCTGATGTGCCGAACAGGTGTTAGAGATGTGACGCCTCTCCGGGGTCTGTGGTGGCAGTGTCCTCGGATAGTTCCTTTCTGGAAATCTATACACGCCCAGTTGCAAAGCCTCACGGATCACGTGTTCCCGTTCACGCTGGAGTTCTGTCTTCTCCTTCATACCCCCCTCTCTAGGATTTTAGAGGAATTGCATTTGCTTGCCACGGAGGGGCAGATACCAGCAGACTTGGTTCCACTGGCTAGAGTTTGTCGCTGGCCCCCTTATTCGTCCGCTGTTGAATTAGTTCCACTGGGCTGTGTTCCCCGTGTGTTCGGTGGGGGCAACCGGGCGGGGTTGTGTAGCGGCTTCCTCCCGCCCCCGTTTTTCTTTTCTCTCCCTTCCCTTCTTCCCCCATACCTCTTCCCTTCCCTGTGCTTCCTCTCCTCCCTCGCCCGTCTCAGTGAGTCTCCTTTGGTTTTGGGACGGCTTATATGCTAGCTCCTTTAGCCTACATGTATACACCAAGGCAGTGCCTTCTATGACAATATGTGTACTGTGTTCTTTTCAATTGGCATCACATTTCGAGTGCAAGGTAGTCCCCTCCGTGGAGACCATGTGTGCACTTCTCTCAAGCCAGATTGTTGTATCACCTGTCTCTTGTTCATTGCGCTAGGTAACTCCAGGTCTCCCACTGCAGTATTTGCTCTCTGCGTGGCCATAATCTACAGGCCGCTTTATACTATTATGTCCAGTATATCTCATTGCCTTTTGCTGTCTGGTTCGTTTTACACGCCTCTGAGCTAGTATCTTACATTTTGCCTCTCATATATATAATGTGATGTCTCACTGTGGACCTTTACATGTGATATTCGCTTTCTGTTTTACCCCTCGTTCCCTTTTTTCTTTCTGTACCCCGTCTTTTATTGAAAATTTCAAAAATAAGAAATTATGATTTACCCTAAAAACCATGTAATGTTATAAAGAGTTAAATTCAAAATCCAGGTCAGGTCACAAAGCAAAGGTCAAGGCAGGCTGCAGGAATCACTGGTCAATATCATGGAAGAGGGTCTGGTACACGGTAAACAGCTGATACCTGACAAAGTGTATAGCGAGGTCAGGGTATAAATACCTTTGAAACTGTCACCACTGTGACGTCAGTGAAGACATGACGTCATGGCAACCCTGGATCACGTTCCTCTCCCTTCCGGTTCCATTGGCAACGGGGAGGACGTGTAGTCAAGGAACCCCTTTTCGCTTCCGTGTCAGCGAGCAGGGGAGGAGTCTCTGCTAATCGCTGGATCGTGGCAGCGGGTGAATTGCGTTTTTATGACACTACCCCCTCCCCAACAGCAACTTCCAGGAACTGATAGTGTTGCACTTACCGGCCTCGCCGATGTCCCGTGACGCCGATGTGCGTGTACGCACGCCCTCTCTGAGTGACGTGTGTACTGCAACGCCAACAACGGCAGGATACTGTTGTGGGAGCTGCCGCGGCGTGCCGACAGCACTCGCAGAGTAATAAGCGAGGTGCTGCGGCATGCTCGCAGCGCTCCAGTACTACTATATAGTGCGAGACCCGCGATACTCGAGGGTTTAGCACTCGTTTTTAGGTAGGTGTTTGCACCGACGCCATTATTTGGCACCGGACGCTATGACGTCACTACATCTCCCATTGGCCCCTGTCCATTTGTCCTCGCCCTTGTTTCTATTTAAACTCACTCCTGGATTCTATCAGTGCCCGTTCATTGGGCTACTATATGTACTCTGGGTGTTTATACTTGCTGCCTTGCTTTATTGTGTACCTGACCTCGGACTGTTTCCTGACTTCGCTTTAGTGCTGCCTGCCCCGACCTTGGATTGATTTTTGGAGTTTGCTTCTGTACTGCCTGCCCCGACCTAGGATTGTCTCTGGATTTTGCTTCTGTGCTGCCTGACCCGACCTCGTTATCTCCTGACCACGATTCTCTGCCTCTGGCCCTTTATGGTTCTTCCGCCTTGGACTGATAAGCTCCGTAACCTGCTCTTCTCTGCATAGTGGGTCCACTACTGGTATTGTCTAATCCCGACGTAACATATTGTACGGGCCTGACATGGACCCCGTGGAGATGGCCAATATACACTCACGGCAAGAATTGCAGGACCAGTTGCTTGCTTCCCACTCGTCTCAACTGCAGTCGCTAGCCCAGAAGATGGACACTATGACAGACCTAATAAGGTCGCTAACGGTCACGCCGTCTACACGCACATCTTTCGCTCCCAGGGATCCCAGCCCTGAGGAACAGGGAGCCATTGCTCGCTTACCGTTGCCTGACAAGTTTGCGGGTGATCCTAAAGACTGCAGAGGGTTCCTGAACCAATGCCTGCTTCATTTCCGTAACCACCCACAGGCCTTCCGTTCCCAATCCAAACGGGTGTCTTTCGTCATATCGCTGCTGAAGGGCGAGGCCTTGCTCTGGGTGTCTCCTCTGATTGAACAGGGATCCGAACTCCTTGATGACTGTCCAGCCTTCATGGAGGCACTAAGGTTGGTCTTTGATACACCTGGCCGCCGTGAGACCACCGAGACGTCCCTACTAGAGCTACAACAAGGACACAAGACCCTCGCACAGTATACCATCGAGTTTCGTACGTTGGCCTGTGAACTGAAGTGGGACGTGGGAGCCTTACGGTCTGCTTATCGGAAGGGCTTAAACGAGAAGCTAAAGAACGCCCTCCTGTTCCATGAACCACCGTCAGACCTAGAAGACTTGATCGCACTCTGTTTACGCGTCGACAAACGCATACAAGAGCGACACTTGGAAAAAGAAATGACCAGACGGCCCGGTCCGTACACCTCTCAGCCCTTCCAACATGCACCTCAAGGGGTCAACACTCCCACTGAGTGGAGATTGGCACGATACGCCGTTTGTCTGATGCTGAGAAAACAAGGAGAAGGAATCTAGGGCTCTGCGGCCAAACAGGTCACTTTCCTGGAAACGACAAGGCTTAGGGGCAAAAGGAAGACAACCTCTAAGCACATCCATCACTTCTCCTCCTTCACGCATGTTGCTCACAGTTACGCTTAGGTGGCAAGACCACTCTGCGGTCACCCAAGCTTTCATTGATTCTGGGGCGGCTGGGGTCTTCCTCGACAAGTGTTGGGCACTGCAACATCAGGTACCTTTATGTATCAAGCGGTCCCCCTCCGTGGTTACCACAGTGGACGGCACCCTGTTAGGCCCTGGGGTGGTTACACAGGAGACCCTGCCACTCACTATGTATATCGGAGGGACTCATAAAGAGGACATTTCTTTTGAAGTCATCCAGTCTCCTCACGCTCCCCTCATCCTGGGCTACACCTGGCTCCGATAATCCACGCATAGATTGGAGAAAAGGAGAGATCCTGGCTTGGAGCAACAGTTGCCATCAACTATGCTCCATCCCTTGGCAACATGTAAATCTGGTTCTGGAAATCAATCCAACTGATCCCAAACTACTGGTTCCCAAACACTATTGGGGTTACCTCGATGTCTTCTCGAAAAAACAAGCCAAACGTCTGCCTCCGCATAGACCCTATGACTGTGCCATTGACTTGTTACCCGGTACCACGCCTCCGTGAGGACATATCTATCCGTTATCCGAACCCAAGAATGAAGCGCTTGAACAATACATAAAAGAGAGTTTGGAGAAAGGCTTCATACGGCCATCCTCATGACCAGCTGGTGCCGGTTTCTTCTTCGTCTCCAAAAAAGAAGGCTCCCTTCGCCCTTGCATCGACTACCGAGGCCTCAACCGCATCACAATAAAAAACAGATATCCTCTTCCTTTGATAACAGAGATCTATGACCGAATAAAAGGAGCGACCGTCTTTACTAAATTGGATCTAAGAGGGGCCTACAAACTCATACAGGTAAAACAAAACGACGAGTGGAAAACCGCATTCAATACCAGATTTGGTCATTACGAATATCAAGTGATGCCCTTCAGTCTCTGCAACGCACCAGCCGTGTTTCAAACATTCGTGAACGACGTATTCCGGGACATGTTGCTCTCACATGTGATAGTCTATCTTGATGACATCCTCGTATTTTCCCCGGACATCACTACCCACCGTAAACACCTCCGTTCTGTGTTACAACATTTAAGAGAGAACGGTCTCTACGCCAAAGCCGAGAAATGTGCCTTCAAAAAAACAAGCCTACCTTTCCTTGGTTACATCATCTCGGCTAAGGGCCTAGAAATGGATCCCGAAAAATTGAAAGCGATCACAGCCTGGCGGGTTCCTAGGACATTAAAAGCGGTACAACGCTTCCTTGGATTCGCAAATTATTATCGGCGCTTCATTCGCAACTACGCCAGCATCGCGGCCCCCATTACAGCACTCACCAAGAAGGGGGCCAACCCAAAGACGTGGTAAAACGTAAAACATGCTTTTGTTTCGGCTCCGATCCTGCAACGTCCTGACCCTGCTCTCCTGTATATTCTGGAGGTCGACGCATCAGAAACCGGCGCTGGTGCTGTTCTCTCGCAACGGAGCCCAACCACATCCAAGTGTCTACCGTGTGCCTTCTATTCGAAAAGGTTTACACCCGCTGAGCGCAATTACGATGTGGGTAACCGGGAACTACTTGCAGTCAAGCTCGCCTTCGAGGAGTGGCGACACCTCCTTGAGGGTACCAAACAACCCATCGTGGTCATGACAGACCATAAGAATCTACAATACATCGAAAGCGCGCGTCGCATGAATCCTCGTCAAGCGAGATGGGCTCTCTTCTTCACGAGGTTTAACTACGTGATGACATATCGGCCTGGACCACAAAATACCAAAGAGGATGCCCTTTCACGCCAGCAAGATGTCTTTCACGACGAACCCATCATACCGCCAACGCGCATCATTTCCTTTCTGTCTTCCGCAGTGATGTCCAAGATCCGTTTACATCAAGCACATATCACATCGTCCCAAAAACCACCTTCCGGTCACCTGTACGTTCCGCAGCGGTTCCGCACAGAAGGCTTACGGTGGGGACACAACCCCTCCCTCGCTGGCCACCCTGGTTCCCGTAAAATGGAATATCTAATCCGCAAGACGTTTTGGTGGGCATCCTTGTCTTGCGACATCCACTCATATATCATAGCTTGTTCTCAATGTTCCCGTCACAAGTCTCCATGTACTCGTCCTTCTGGCCTCTTGTTACCGCTTCCCGTGCCCAAGACCCCTTGGACCCATTTCGCTATGGACTTTATTGTTGACCTCCCCGTCTCTCAAGGACAAAACACCATCCTCGTGGTAATAGACCGCTTCTCTAAACAAGCCCACTTCATCGCTCTGCCGCGTCTCCCCACGGCTTCACAACTGGCTGATGTATTCATCAAAGAAGTGGCTCGTTTGCATGGCTTACCCCTTCACGTGGTGTCTGACAGGGGACCACAATTTGTTTCCCGGTACTGGAGAGCCCTCTGCCTTAAGATAGGCATTCGCATGCATCTTACATCTGCCTATCATCCGCAGTCCAATGGAAAACGGAACGAACCAACCAGACCCTTAAGCAGTACCTGCGCTTCTACGTCAACGACAGACAGGATAATTGGCCTGCTCTCCTTCCATTGGCAGAGATGGCGTATAACAACGCTCTACACTCAGCCCTGCAATGTTCTCCTTATTTTGCGACTCTAGGATACCACCCTATAGTGATGACGACTCCCTCCTCGTCTCGTAGTGTCGGCTTACCCGCTGTTGAACAACGCGTCTCTGACATGCGGAACCACTGGCGCATGTTGCGAGCTCAGCTGTCCAAAGCACAAGACCGTAGTAAGACAGCTGCTAACAAACGACGCTCTCAACCTCCCCGGTATCGGGTCGGTGATTACATGGTTATCCACCCGGAATCTAGCTCTTCGCCAACCCAGCAAGACTCTGGGTCCCAGATACATTGGAGCCTTTCGCATACTCAAGAGGGTCAACCGGGTGGTGCTTTCTCTCGCTCTCCCTTCCTCTATGAGGATACCCAACACCTTCCATGTCTCCCTCCTCAAGCCGTACGCCTCCAATCACTTTTCTGTTTCCCGTCGTCCTCCTGCGCCCGTCCTCGTCTATGGGTACGAGGAGCATGTCGTCAGCCGTATCCTCGATTCCCGCTGGCACCGGGGTTCACCGGAAGTACCTGATTGATTGGAAGGAGTATGGTCCTGAGGAACGGTCTTGGTTGCCTGCTGGCGCTGTCCACGCTCCCCTTTGTGTGTCAAGCTTCCACGCTCGCTTTCCTCTTTGCCCGGGTCATTCGCGCTCGGCGCGCGCTCCTGGAGGGGGAGTGGTGTTGCACTTACCGGCCTAGCCTATGTCCCGCGACTATGTACGCACGCCCTCTCCAAGTGACGGCAGTAATAAGCGAGGTGCTGCGGCACGCTCACGGCGCTCCAGTACTACTATATAGTGCGAGACCCGCGGGTTTAGCTCTCGTTTTTAGGTAGGTGTTTGCACCGACGCCATTATTTGGCGCCGGACGCTATGACATCACTACATCTCCCATTGGCCCCTGTCCATTTGTCCCCGCCCTTGTTTCTATTTAAACTCCCTCCTGGCTTCTATCAGTGCCCGTTCATTGAGCTACTATATGTACTCTGGGTGTTTATACTTGCTGCCTTGCTTTATTGTGTATCTGACCTCGGACTGTTTCCTGACTTCGCTCCTGTGCTGCCTGCCCCGACCTTGGATTGATTTTTGGAGTTTGCTTCTGTGCTGTCTGCCCCGACCTAGGATTGTCTCTGGATTTTGCTTCTGTGCTGCCTGACCCGACCTCGTTATCTCCTGACCACGATTCTCTGCCTCTGGCCCTTTATGGTTCTTCCGCCTTGGACTGATAAGCTCCATAACCTGCTCGTCTCTGCATAGTGGGTCCACTACTGGTATTGTCTAGTCCCGACGTAACAGATAGGTAGGAGCATGGACTGATGTGGCAGGTCCATCTGGGCTGATTCAAATTGGCATTTATCTTATTTTGCAAATAAGTGATGAGCTCGTAGATGAATAAGGATCTGACGTACATGACAATGGTGTTCTTGCAGGGTAGATGAGAAAATCAAGATTTCATAGACCACCATGAATATATCCAATAAATTCCGAAATATATAATTAACAAAATTCTGAAAAGTTTATGGTGTATTGCAAAGTCCACAAGGCATAACTAAATATTCGAAATGACCATACCGAGTACTAAAAGCTGTTTTCCATTCATGTCCTTCCTTGACCTTGAAGATCCAATTTTGTAAAAAACAGTGGCTTGTTTAAGGCACTTGGCCAAATGTTCATCGAGGTACTTTCCCAAGACCTCATAAGGGATATATGGAATATTAGCTCTAGGTAGGAGATCTATAGGAAATCATAAGGACGGTGTGTGGAGGAAGTTAGTCAAGCCAAAGTCAGGAACCACAAACAAGGGTCAGGCAAAAGTGTAGTCAGGGTCACGTAGCACAGATCAGGGCAAGCGGCAAACAGCGGTAGTCAGGAACAAGCAAAATTCAAAGCCAAAATGTACAGATATAATCAGAACGCTAGTGAAGTACAGAGGCACTATCACAGGCAAACTGAGGGTTTAAATATCCCTCAAAGCTTCTAAACGCTCCTACCCATCTAATAAGGGAGAGGAGGAAAATAGATAAAGGTCCCTTTAAGACCTGACATGAATATTAATGAGGATTACAGGTTTTAATAACAACATGTAAAACGCTGTCGCCAAAGGTCAGGGTTGGAGAGATCAGCGTGGTCAAAAAATTATAGCCAGAGGTCAGCAACAATAATAATCAGTAGCAATGAATGGCGTTGGAAGATCACAAAGGCACAATATCTGAGTGCTGGTTTTTAAATCCACCGCCAGAGGATGCCCCGCCTCGGCGGCGTTTCTGGACCTCGCTGCACTTAGCGGATCTGCCCCCAACTAACTAATTTGGCTGTGGTTTTCCTGCATACTGTGCTTGTTTGAATGGGTGCTGTAATAATCAAGGCCTAGCACAATATAGGAATAGAGATCCTTCCCAGGGCCAGCTTGGTTTCAAGGCGCTACACAAGTATTGACCCATCAGCTGGCGCATTGACCCATCAGCTGGCGAACTTCCAGCAGACACTACAAGAGATCCAGACCAATCAACACCAATTAAGACAGCAGGTGCACCACCTACAAATGCAGCACACTGTATCCACTGGACAAGCCGCAGCCTCTCCACCCTCTGAAGCACTCCCAGTGTCAGGGTCCACGAAGAAACCCACAACGCAGTGACTCACCTGAGTACCCGCTGACTGCGGGTACCAGCTCCTACGCCGCTGCTCTCACTGCTCCTGCCACAGTGCCGGTCTCAAAGAGCGAGCGCGCGTGCCCCACCTCTCCTTATTCACTCCTGAATGGAGAGGGCGGGGAACCCACACCACCGTCAGCACATTCAGGGGGAGGGGCGACCTCTGGTGGTAGCTTTAAAAATGAGCACTGAGAATCATTCAGTGCTCAGTTATTGTGCTGTTAAGAGCTACATTGTTGTTCTCTCCTGAGCCCTGTTATTAACCCCTTTGGCTATTGATACCGACTACGCTGCTATCTCCATACCTGAACCTTTGGCTAATGATACCGACTACGCTGCTTTCTCCAACCCTGAACCTTTGGCTATTGTTACTGACTACGCTGCTGTCTCCTATCCTGACCCTCTGGCTATTGTTACCGGCTACGCTGCTAAACCTTTGGTTTGATCTGGACTTTGCTGGGTTTTCCTGCATATCGGGTTCCTCACCTTGATCCTGACATAATAACTGAGCCTGTCATGGAACCCGCAGGATTAGCTGACACTATCGCTGCCCTTACACAGCAGTTGACCGGTTTTCAACAGACGCTCCAAGATATGCGGGCTGACCAACAGAATCTACGGCAACAGGTGCATCACCTGCAATTACAACTGAGTGCACCTACCGAGCAAGTTCCACCTACTCCTTCTACGTCATCACCCCCAGTCGCTGAGGGCGCTACTGCCCTTGAACCCCAAATACCTTTACCGGAAAGGTTTTCAGGAGATCATAAGGCCTATCGTGTTTTCATCACGTCCTGTGAGATCCTGTTTCGCCTTAAACCCCGGACCTACCCTACCGACTACGTCAAAGTACATACTGCTATAGCCTTACTCTCCGGTGAACCTCAACTCTGGGCACACCATCTTTTACACAGTAATAGCCCACTGTTGGACTCTTGGCATTCGTTCCGTGAAGCTCTGGATTCCCTCTATGAGGACCCCTTCAGAATATCCTCTGCTGCTACTACTATACGTACCTTGAAACAAGGTCGGCGGCCAGTAGAGGAGTACATCACAGAGTTTCGGCGTCTGGCCTTAGAGTCTAACTGGAACGAACCAGCACTCCATGACCAATTTCGCTGGGGTTTATCGGAGGCCATAAAGGATGAATTAGCCCGCACTTCTGTTCCCTCCTCATTGGAAGAGTTTGTGCGCCTGGCCACACAAATTGATAGAAGGCTCCGGCAGAGGCGATCCGAGCGACAAGCCACGTCTTCTAGCTGGACACCTGTACGTACACTTCCCAGGGCACCCTCTCCTCCTTCTACAGAGGAACCCATGCAGATCGGCATAATTCGAGGACCACTCTCGGATGCGGAAAAAGAACGTCGCAGAGCCCTGAACCTCTGTATGTACTGTGGCAGACCTGGCCATACCTACAAAGACTGTAGAACCCGTAACCGCTATACTCAGGGTAAGAAACCAAACACCCTGTTTCATGTTAATTCTGGAAGGAATCCTTGTCTATCACCTCACTTATCCATTTCCGTATCTTTGCAGTGGATTAAAGGGAAGATCCGCCTCCCAGCCATGATAGATTCCGGCGCCAGCGGAAACTTCATTGACGCCAAGACACTTCAGATTTTGAACATCCCTACACGTTACAAGAAAACTCCTGTCTCTATCCAACTAGTGGATGGAAGCCCTCTTAAGACCGGCCCTATTGTAAGGGAGACCATCCCTTTGACACTCCAAATAGGTGTCGGCCATGTTGAGACCATCCAATTCGACGTTGTTCCTTCTCCATTCAGGAGTGAATAAGGAGAGGTGGGGGCATGCGCGCTCGCTCTTTGAGACCGGCATTGTGGCAGGAGAAGTGAGAGCAGCGGCGTGGGAGCTGGTACCCGCAGTCAGCGGGTACTCAGGTGAGTCACTGCGTTGGGGGTTTCTTCGTGGACCCTGACACATATTTAGAAAGTCACACCTTGTCAGTGGGGTCCAAAGTGGTTCCTAAAAATGTGGTCCTAAGTGGTTCCTTAAAGAAAACAGGGAACTCTGATCTCTGACAGCCAGGGAAGGTCTGCGCGATGGACGCAGACAACCCCCGCTGCTAACCGCACCTCCTTCCGGCTGCAGCGGAAGTTGCATACGAGAATCGCGTAGACGTCTACCGGCTGCTCTGACTACACCAGGAAGTCAGACGCACTGGTAAGTTTGGGGGTTTAAATGGGGGGCATGAAACAGGAGGATCCAGGTACCCTGCAGCGCTGCGGGGGATCTGAATCCTAAGATCTCATAGTCAGACACATAGTCAGAGCATTTGCTCTGAAAAAACTTTGTCTTATAATCGAGCAAATAGGGTTTAAATCATATATATGGCTGTAGAATCAATGTAATATATCCATCTATCTATCTATCTATCTATCTAGATAGATAGATATATTACATTGATTCTACAGCCATTTTTTCCTAATACAAACCAAATTATAATTCTTATGCTAAATAAATCTTAATAATGATACTGATTTTGTGGCTCTTCACTTGAACTAGTACAATTGTATTATTATAATTTTAAGGATCTATCACTCACATCCATAAATAAATAAAAGAGAATATATGTTATATACAGTATCTCACAAAAGTGAGTACATCCCTCACATTTTTGTAAATATTCTATTATATCTTTTCATGTGACAGCACTGAAGAAATGACTCTCTGCTACAATGTAAAGTAGTGAGTGTACAGCCTGTATAACAGTGTCAATTTGCTGTCCCCTCAAAATAACTCAACACACAGTCATTAATGTCTAACACCTTGACAACAAAAGTGAGTACACCCCTAAGTGGAAATGTCCAAATTGGGCCCAAAGTGTCAATATTTTGTGTGGTCACCATTATTTTCCAGCACTGCCTTAACCCACTTGGGCATGGAGTTTGGGGCCGTTATCATGTTGGAATACTGATCTGCAGCCCAGTCTCTGAAGGGAGGGGATAATGCTCTGCTTCAGTATGTCACAGTACATGTTGGCATTCATGGTTCCCTCAATGAACTGTAGCTCCCCAGTGCCCGCACCACTCATGCAGGCCCAGACCATGTCACTCCCACCACCCTGCTTGACTGTAGGCAAGACACACTTGTCTTGGTACTCCTCACCTGGTTGCCGCCACACACGCTTGACACCATCTGAACCAAATAAGTTTATCTTGGTCTCATTGGATCACAGGACATGGTTCCAGAAATCCATGTCCTTAGTCTGCTTGTCTTCAGCAAACTGTTTGCGGTCTTTCTTGTGCATCATCTTTAAAAGAGGCTTCCTTCTGGGGCGACAGCCATGCAGACCAATTTGATGCAGTGTGAGGCTTATTGTCTGAGCACTGACAGGCTGACCCCCCACCCCTTCAACCTCTACAGCAATGCTGGCAGCACTCATACATCTTTTTCCCAAAGACAACTTCTGGATATGACGTTGCACGTGCACTCAACTTCTTTGTTCGACCATTGTGAGGCCTGTTCTGAGTGGAACCTGTCCTGTGAAACCGTTGTATGGTCTTGCCCACCGTGCTGCAGCTCAGTTTCAGAGTCTTGGCAATCTTTTTATAGCCTAGGCCATCTTTATGTAGAGCAACAATTCTTATTTTCAGATCCTCAGACAGTTTTTTGCCATGAGGGGCCATGTTGAACTTCCAGTATGAGAGAGTGGGAGAGCGATAACACCAAATTTAACAAACCTGTTCCCCATTCGCACCTGACACCTTGTCAAATGACACCGGGAAGGGGAAATGGCTAATTCGGCCAAATTTGGACATTGAACTTTTGTTGCCAAGGTGTTAGACATTAATGGCTGTGTCTTGAGTTATTTTGAGGGGACAGCAAATTGACAGTGTTATACAGGCTGCACACTCACTACTTTACATTGTAGCAGAGTGTAATTTCTTCAGTGTATATAATAAAATATTTTCAAAAATGTGAGGAGTGTACTCACTTTTGTGAGATACTGTACATGTAAGAATACGCTTACATCCATACCTCACCACCCTGACTATATGTCAGTAAATATTAGTAAGTAAAGACATTTTTAGGAACTAGAAACCTCTAGCATTGTGTCCTTATTGACCCACAAACTGTGCATTTGCATATGCCTTAATATTGCATTGTACATGCTGCCACATCTACAGTATACATATGGACATCTGCATGTCATAAGCACCTGTACAACGTGTATTGAAATTGCAAGTTTAGTTGCATACAGTAACATTTTTTTACCATTTATTTTTAGGGTTAATACTAAACTTAGATAATTGGACAAAAAACAATTGGGCAAACTTTTACTTTCGTTGTTGGTCAATGCGTTTTCGGACAACAGATTTTTTTCTGCCCTTTCAGAAAATTTGGAGGGCTTTTTATATTCAGAAATCTCTCATCCTCATTCACTCTCTCATGCTCTCTCTCACACTCTCATTCATCTTTTCTCACATTCTCAATTATTATCCCTCGCGATCTCTCTGAATGTCTCCCTACCTGCTTCTCTGACTGCTTCCCTGTCCCTGCCTCCTTCCTTGCAGCGCCACTTCTTCTCTCTTGCCTCTTCCTGTCTACTGCTTCGAGGGTCTTCCTTGTTCGTATGTTGGAACCTGGCCTCCTGGTAAACTTCGGATTTGTGGGGCAGAGGCTGTCCCTGTGGCTCTGCCCTTTTGCGAAAGTGCACGAGAGACCAGAATAACAGATTCGCTGAGAAAGAGAGGTGCAGAAACACTTTTCTTTCTCCACAAATCCGTCTTCATAATTCTAGCCTTCTGGTGAAGTTCTGTAAAAGAGCGGAGCCTCTGGGAACACCCTCTCCCCCATTCCTCCATTCTGGGTGTACCCGTAGACTCCGCTCTTTTGCAGCCAACCATCAAAAGTTTTTAGGGCAAATATAGCGGTTGTTTGAAAGACATGCAATAGGGTCAATTAATTTTTCATTATTCATGTATTCTTGCAGATGTAAAATGTACATTTCTTGATGAAAATAACAACTAAGATTAGTGTTTACACCTCTCTTTCAACACAAATCTATCTGAATCAGCATGTACAATACTAGTTAACACTCTCTTCACATAATACCCAGTTACTTTAGAAACTTTTATAAAACATAACAAGGTTTTTAAGAAAACTAGTTAAAAAAAAGAATTTACAGCTAGATAGATGTTGTTTTTAATTACCTCCTAATCTATGAAAGACCTTTGAACAGTTCTTGTCTTCTTAGCATTAACACGATAAGAACAGATTTTTTTATCCCAAAGACATTTCTGATTTGGTGTTTTCATTCCACTGAACAAATTAAGACACTGGGAAATGTTCATTCCATCAGGCACATTACCAATTAATGGCTTGGCAGGTCACTGTCACTCAGTTTGTCTTCCAAATCCCACGTTGAGGACCATCCATCAAAATGATCCTATTCATGTATGACACACGTAATGATGAAAAGTCCTAGGGAGCTAAATTTTAGACAAAATAAGTGATTCTACAATGCAGAACAATGTTGTAATCTTTGCTTTAAGTAGCAGTATAGGACTTAAATTGGCATAGGGCTTCTATATGTTTCCTGATATGTTTTCTGAAAATTATGTATAGTTTTAACACTTACATAAGCATTTATTAGGGTGCTAGGTTTTTTTATTCTATAATGTTTTATTATTGGCTAATGCCTTACTTTTGTATTATTTATAGAACACCATAGATTTAGTAAAGGTTTGTCCATATTGATACTCACTCACTCACTCATTATACTGTTTTCTAATTCCAGTAAACACATCTCTTTATCAAGGATTCTGAGCATGTTCTTTATCACACGTACAAAGATATAAGCTTGTTGAGTATATGCCCTGTTCCCCAGATTTAGCAGCAGGTGATTTTACGGAAAAAGTTTAAGGGTTGTGGTAGTGTTCTGTGATTTTCCATCTATTGACTCCCATGAGTTTTGTGTCATCTCCATTGATTTTGTTGGAGACTGAATGGCCAAGCTGATCTTACTAGACAGCTCTGTCCCAATTATTTGAGAACCAGAGGAAAACACTGAGAACACTTTTTTTCTTTATATCAGCAACAAGAGTGTTGCTGGACCTCATCCGGTATTCTTAACAGTAGCTTTTCCTAAGCCGCAGTGTCATTAATCATTAATATGTTATTCAGGAATGCAATGGTAACTAGTGATAATTAATAAGGACACTAAACATGTATGTAAAAACACCATACTCTGATTATCCTGAGTCTATAGTCAGTATTCTTGACAGGCAATAATTTAACTGTGTAACAGCAAGTGGCATGCTTCTCTGATGTCTAATATATTAATTGTTGTGGTTAAATATAAAAAAATGCTAACAGGGAAAAGAAAAACTGTTGGTGCGCTAAGCTAGTCTCAGGCTCAAATACCGTATTTGCTCGATTATAAGACGAGGTTTTTTCCAGAGCAAACGCTCTGAAAAATACCCCTCGTCTTATAATCGAGGTCGTCTTCTAATCAGACCTCAAAAATGTCTGCTGGGGCCAGGCTGCTCACCGGTGCTTTGGTCGCGAGCAGCGTCTCTTCTGCAGCAGGAAAACAGGAAGCTAGCAGCTTCCTCACATAACACTGCCTCCCCCCTCCTTTCTCTGGGGGCGGGGCCAGAGAAGTTGCTCGCACAGCCGGGCCCCTGCAGAAGTCTTCGAGTGGGAGATCTGCAGTTCAGGTAAGGGGGTGGGGGAGGTTTTTGTGATTAATGTGTGAAGTGTGTGTGATAATGGAATGAATGAGTATTTAAATGTTTGTGAATGTGTGTGTGTGTGATAGCATGAATGTGTAAGGGGGGTGGGTGTTAGCATGGCATAGGAGGCTGTACTCACATTCCCATCATCCCCAGGTTCCTCCAGCATGTACTGGCTGCCTTGGCTTGATAGGAGTGTGATTGCGGTTAACAGTTTTTATATATATATATATATAAAACTGTAAACAGCAATCACACAATATATATATACCTCCAGAAATGCATTTTAACCCCCTATATGCCACCCCTATAAGGGTCGTCTTATATTCAGGCTTTTTGTTTTTTTCCTAAATTAATATTTTGATTTTGGGGGTCGTCTTATAATCAGGGTCGTCTTATAATCGAGCAAATACGGTAATACAAATGTATAATATGAGGCCTACCAAACAGGTGTAAGCTCTATTGCATTGTACAATGTTTACAAAAAACAAACTGTCTCCGCTTCTAACTGTAATAAAGTTGGCAACAAATATATAAACATAATATAAATGAGAGGTTTTTGGTTATATGAATTGGCCAAAGCATAATTAAGCTCCCCCGCCACATCAAGGCACACTCTCAATAGGGTGAGAACCTACTCTCACCTCCTACATAGTGGGCACACAAAGCAGTTTATACTGCTACCAAAACCAGATTAATGTGTTGGGGGAGGTACAATTTAACCTCCTCACAATTAACCGCAGGACAGCAAGTAGGGTGACCACATTTTATTTCTGCCATTCAGGGACACACTATGAAGTGCATGAGATCACGCACGCACACACACACACACAGGTATGTCATACCTCCCAACATTTCAAAATGTGAAAGAGGGACACTTTTTTTTAAAGAAAAATCTCGCGGAACTTAAGGGGCTAAATTTGAAATACATCGTGCATTAACCCCGAGTACAATGAGAGCGCTAGAATCACTCCATATGACAAGTAGCAAGATGTTTTGTTCGGTTATCCACACATTTTTTCTAATACATCTTTTTTTTTTTAAAAACAAAGTGTGCGTATGTTATGACAAGTGAAGAACTAATACAAACTGATGTAAGTGCAAATTGAATGCAAATTATATGTAAATTAGGAAATTTCATAAGCATAAACAATACAAAATGCATTTTTGAGATTAGCACAGCTCAAGGATAAATTGTTAGATACTGTAAGTCTTAAATTAATGTGGCATTAGGGGTTACAATCATGTGAAAAAAGTACACCCTCTTTGAGTTCTATTGTTTAACATATGTGCACATAATAACAATCATCTATTCCTTAGCAGATCCAAAAATTAGGAAAATACTACTTCAGATGAACAATAACACATGACATATTACACTGTGTCATGATTTATTCAACAAAAATATACCCAAAATGGAGAAGCCATGTGTCTAAAAACTAAATACACCTAGGTTGTCGAACTACCTTTAGCAGCAACGCCTTGAATCTTTTTCTATATGAATTTTCAGTCTTTCACATCATTGTGGGGGAAATTGGGCCCACTTAGCTTTACAATGTTGCTTTAGTTCATTGAGGTTGATGCTGTGCATTATGGCCAAACATCTCCACTTTCGTCTGGTCTGGACATTGTTCTAGGAGTCTTGTGGTTTGTTCAGATACAACTTTGCAAACCTAAACCGTGCGGACATGTTTTGTTTTGAGAGAAGAGACTCCTGGCAACCCTTCCAAACAAAAAAATATTTGTGCAGTCTTTTTCTAATTGTACTGTCACGAAATGTAACATTTAACATGCTAACTGAGGCCTGTAGAGTCTGAGATGTAACTCTTGGGTTTTTTGCAATTCAACTGAGCATTACACGGTCTGACCTTAGGGTGAATTTGCTGAGACATTGACTCCTGGGAAGATTGGCAACTGTCTTGAATGTTTTCCACTTTTGAAACTTTTCAACAAGCAGCAACAGTTGCTTCTCTAACTTCATTGCTGACGTGTTACCTCCTTGGCATTGTATTAACATCTGAATGCTCCAGACCCGCAAACAGCTAAAACTCCAGCTTTTATAGAGGTGGTCACAGTTGCTGATATGCTGATAAGTAATTAATCTAGGGCATTTGATTAGCAGTATCTATGGAAGTAAGGCTGTACTTGTTTTTTCACACTTGGTTTCTCCATTTTGGCTTTATTTTTGTTGAATAAATCATGACACAATGTAATATTGTGTTGTTCACCTGAGATTGTATTTACCTATTTTTAGGCCTGCTAAGGAACAGATGATTGTTATTATGTCTTGATATGTAAAACCATAGAATTAGGGTGTACTTGTTTTTTCACATGACTGTATAATTAACTTTTTTAAAGACACAGAGATTTTTAAACTTTACTCAGTGTGACCAACAAATCCAATGGCAGAAAAACTAATATAATAGTTATTTAGATACAAATAAATGTCTCACACAGAAGGAGTATGAGGGCCCAATATTCAGAATTCTGGCAGCCCTCTCTTGTCACAACTATCTTCTATCATTTTTGGCAGACAGGATACGGTCAACAAGTATAGCTTTCTTACAGTTTGAGACTATTCTATGTTTCATTAAGGTTTTCTATTTTTTGCAATGTATTTTGCCATACCATACATACAATGCTACCTCAGATTATCCCTTTAGTTTTAATGCATATATTAAAAGTTAGGTTTTACTTACTTACCTTTGTTTAAAAGCAATTTTTATGATCTGCTTAAATAAGATAAATAAATAAAACATTGCAGTTCAAAAACACAAAAACACAATGTTTATATTTTGATACTTTCATGTGCCTGATTTTATATTCACAAGGAGTGAGTTTGTTAACAAGAACAGTTAAGGAATTCTATATTTGTGAAAGTTTCTTTTTTTTTACTATTTAGTCCCTTTTCTAAGCTATTCTGTCTTTCATAGAAAGGAAACCTTATTTTTTTATGTTATACACTTTTATGTTCTGTCTACTCATACCAACTTCATTAATATATGTATGAGATCTTGAAAAGAGAATTGCATCTTAAAATGTATGAATAATGTAAACTCAAATGAGATGATGTTTAGAGACATTTTGTTTACATATAAATAATAAATATGATTGCTATTTTAGGGAAAGAAACTGATGTGTTAATGTTGAAACAAATAAAGAAATCGGATTCCTTATGTAATGTGTCCATTAAATGGCTATATGTGGGCAGACAGTTCATGGTGGACACAGGTGGCATGAATGGGAAATGTTGGTTTTTTGGTTAGCACTCAATTGCTAATAATCTTGAATGCCATTTTATAATCTGTGACTTTAGTTGTAGATATATAATATGCATTATATCACCAGACTATATTATGTCTTAATACCAGATCGCAGTTATGACAAAACACAAACTTTTTGAATTCTGATGACTGTAACAACTGAAAAATACAAAATTGATATGGTTTGGGAACAGTATGCGCTGAATTCTGGCTTTGTTTTGTGTACTTACTGATCATTATTATCCTAGCAGAAATCCAGGAATCTAAATTTGTATGCCTTTTATGCTTGTTGGTTTGTGCTCTCTCCTTTCTGCATATTTTTTGCTGTTGCAGGTTGTGACCAAACATTAACTATGTGAGCATACGAACGCAATGTGCAGCCTTTCATATCTAGCCATCGACCGTGCTATGGTCATTAGGTGGCTACTCGCCCTAAAGTGCCAGGCCTCCTGGTTATCCCCAGTCTGACCCTGAAACATATATTGACTTCGTGTTCACAAGGTATTGGTGATTACTTCTTCTGACCCTCTTCAGTGGTTCCTGTTTTGTTTTTTCAGGATGAGGTGAGGAGAAATAAGATCAAAACCCGAAATTCATTTATATGCTAAATCTGACAACTTCTGACACAGATGTTTGATTCCTTAAGGTGAAACATACACTTTCTTTTAAACCGAGTATCTACAAAACAAAGAGCACAAGCCATATTTTGGTACATTAATTTAGGTATGCTGACGGTGACAGTTCCTCTTCACTACAAGAAGAAATTTGCATGATTTCTCACTGAAAATCACAGCGGGTTTTAATACTATTAAAAGTTATCCAATTGCTGTCATTCTTAACTCTTGTCTTAAGTTTTTATTTTTTGTATTAGGGAAGTTATCTGTACAGGTTTTTTTTATTTATTTTAACATTTACAATATAAAATGTCATACTCCAATGACTACCTTCAATATAACAAAACAGCTTTATCTACAGCTACAGTGCGTGTAAGCAAGCTCATCAAATAGAAAATAAACTGATTACATATTCCCATACTGTTCTGTGGTTTGCTTTTCTTTAATAAATGACCATGTCAGTGGTGTTTACTTTTGTGCAGATATTAATTTAAATGCTAATCATAAAAATAATAGCCTTTTTATTTCTAGGAAAGTCAAGACAATAATTGAATCAATAGAAAGGTAACATGTATGTTTTATATAGCACGTTATCCACATGAACTAATAAATATATCATATTTTTCTGTTATCAAAATCTATTATAATGGGAAAACAAATAAAGTCAAGTATGAAACAATAGAATAACTATTCCATGATTATGTATTGCAGTCGCAGTAATTTGGCTAATATGACTGAATATTTCAAAGGAAAGCAGAGAAAACAAATTAGAATCAGTTAGTGGAGGGTACACAAGAGTTTATTCTGTTATAGAGGTTTACCAATCCTCACAGAAGAAAGTTTAGTTTACAGTTTATTTCCCTCACATAAATAATTTGACTCTCTAATTGCATTACAGGGTCCAATTACACTACAATGCTCTACAATGCAAACCTTAATGTACTTAATATGCATGTTACACAAGGTCTCTGAACTTTAGGACTAAACAATGATTCCAGACATACTTGTAGTTATGTTATCAATTATTCCCATGCATAGTTTCTAATATGGCATTATTACTATAGTAAACAATAGAATATTAACATAGAACGTGTCAGCAGGTAAGAATCATCCGACCCATCTAGTCTGCACGATATTCCTGATGACTGATTCCCTTTGACTGGTAGGTATGACAATCAGTTTTTTTACTTAACCTGCATTATATGGTAGTAGTATAACACATAGATTCTTGCAGGGACTGTCTATGAACACAGTCTAGAGAGGTTTGGACCTCACAGGCATCTTGTAAATGTGCAACCTGTTGTATATGATTACATTACATTTCATTTATATAGAGACAGCTGATTCTATAGTAGTATTGCAAATGGGAGACAGAAAATTAACAATAACATTAAAACTGGAGAATATACAATGTGGCAATAAGATAAATGCATGCTAAGGCATACTGGTACCGAAGAATATGGCCCTGATCATGCAATTTTATGATCTGGGATATTATATTTAGGGTAAAATAGAGATTTAATATGAAGCAGTTGAACCATGGTTGCTTACTTGTGCCTCTCTGAGTAAAAAATGACCAGTGTTTAAATCCCAGTAAATACATACCCCATGACAGCAAGCATAAAACAAAAAACTGTGACTTTGGAATTGTACTCTGGATGTATTCACTATAGAGACAATTCTAATCCATATGAGTTGTGGTAAACATTTCATATAATCAAATTAACAAAGCATTAAAAGGCAAAATCCCTGTGAGTTTGTCTCGCAGGGAAGTGTGAAATGGATTGGTACAATGTATGGTTAATCTTGTTAGATTGAAGATGTCAGTACACTGCACACAAATAAACACCAAAATGAGTCTATGCTATAGAATACATAATTCCCTTTCCTAATTCCCTTTAATTGAAACTTTTATATGTCAAAAATAATAAATACTGTTAAAGCATTAACTTTAAGGGTCTTTTTATATAATTGAATAACTAAGCAAATTATGATTTTATAGTTAACATGCTGGTGTCTGCTGTGTTCGGTTCCAACTACTAGTTCTATGTAACAAGCTTAATTCACTGGATTTCCTCCGTAAGTATATACTGTATTTGCTCGATTATAAGACGACCCTGATTATAAGACGACTCCCCCAAATCGGAATATTAATTCATGAAAAAAAAAAGAAAAAGCCTGAATATAAGACGACCCTATAGGAAAAGAGTTTTACCAGTAAATATTAATTCATGTAAACTATGTGAACAATTGTTTGTTAATAAAAGCTATGATTGAGAAAAATATTTTGTTTTTATTTCCTTTTTTTCAACCTGCCCCCCCAGTTATGCACATCTGCCCCCAGGGCTTGCCACTCTGCCCCAGAAATGCCTTATACCCCCTATATGCCACTGTGCCCCATGATACGCCTTTTAACCCTCTATATGCCACTGTGCCCCATGCTATGCCTTTTGACCCCCTATGTGCCACTCTGCCTCCAGAATTGCCTTATACCCCTATATGCCACTCTGGCATTTAGGGGGTTAAAAGGCATATTAATGGGGCAGAATGGCATATAGAGGGTTAAAAGGCATTTCTGGAGGCAGAGTGGCATTAAGGGGGTTAAAAGGCATTTCACAGAGCACTCTGCCTCCAGAAATGCCCTATGCCCCCATTTAACACTCCCCCCCCCCCACGCTTCCGACTCCCTGCTGTATTGCCGGGGCAGTGGGTTGACGTCTACGCGATTCGCGTAGGCAACGTCTACTGCAGCCAGAAGGAGGTGGAGTTGGCAGCAGGGGTTTGTCTGCGTCCATCGTGCGGACCTTCCCTGGCTGTCAGAGATCAGAGTTCCCCATGCTGATCTCTGACAGCCGGGGAAGGTCTGCGCGATGGATCGCGTAGACGTCAACCCGCTGCCCCGGCAATACAGCAGGAAATTGGAAGCATTGGTAAGTGTGTGCGGGGGATCTGGATCTAAGTCTCATAGTCAGACCTCTATTTGAGGTCTGATAATAAGATGACCCCGATTAGAAGACGAGGGGTATTTTGCTCTGAAAAAACCTCGTCTTATAATCGAGCAAATACGGTAATCCTTTAAAATCAAAAACAGTGGTCTGGCCAGGGCCTAGCTTAGTTCTTTAACCCGTTGGCTGCTAAGCCATTTCCCACCTGGGTGCTAAGCTGGTTTTCTTGGGAATAAAATATACATATATTTGTTTTTTTTTCAGCACACCCAGCAGATTCCAAATATACCATTTTTATATGTGTATGTCTCATTAGGTTTGCAAAATAAAGCCAAAATGGGAAAAAGGTGTATTTTTTTCACTTCGGACTTAATAAAAACTAGTTTGTAATTGTATTTTTCTAAAACTTGTGTTGCTAAATATTTGTAGTAGCTAACCGGTTTAAAATAGAAATTGAGAACAGTAGACTGTGTTTTTCTAATATTTTGACCATCACAAAAGACATCTTTAAATTTAATGCATGGCTGCCGTCAATTAAACAGCTCTAGCTGCCTGGGATGTTAAAATATGCCAACAAAACTATATATTTATAGAAACTAAAATGAGCAAATGCAGCAAATGAGGTCTTATTTGTATCACAAATCTGACGTGCGCAACAAATAAGTGAATATCACAATTAAAAGTGACAAGTTCATTTATGTCTTGCGCACTCCAGTCTTGTGCTACTAATACATGCAGCCCCTCATTTGATGCGCCAAGGGGTGTAGTTTTTGCAAATGTATACTTTATTGTCCATAATTTAACTTCCCAGCTGTCTGGAGCTGTCTAATTGCAGGCATCACCCCTAAATGTTTTAAGACAATTTTTTAACAAGATTTTCAAATCTGCCATATCTAAAGTTAAAGTGGTCGAGACATCTGGGAAGCTTCAAATGAGGGGCTACATGTATTTCTAGGACAAAAGTTAAGTGCACAAATAATGATGGAATATGTGGCTTTGGCTAGAAAATATAGAAAATATGTTTTCTAACCATAGCGACATGTTCATTTGTGTCTTGCGCATTCCAGTTTTGTACTAGAAACACATGCAGACCCTCATTTGATGCACCAAGGGGTGTAGTTTATGCAAATGTTAACTTTTTGTGCCATAATTTAACCTCCATACGTGAGCAGTAATGCCACGTCAAGGCTTCAACCCTAATTACTGACCATTCACACGCCTTTCATATCTCCATTCACTCGCAGAAGCACGCACCATACTTTCCACTTACAATCCCAAAGAAATAATGGGAAGGGGAGAAAAAAATCACTTTTACAGCAAAAATATGTTTTGCAGTAAAAATGCAAGGAGCTCCAGGGATGGGATGGTTACTCACCTACCACACAGGCTAAATGGTGGCCCCGGTGCTGCCCTTCAATGTGAGGGGATGATCGCTGGGGTAGGTGGTGATGGAGGTCCACAGACCTCCATCAAGGTAGGGTAGTGCTAGCGACTGTAGTGCTAGTGACGTCGTTAGCAATCAAGGGGTTAAGTACCCATGGTTGTATGTCATCCAGCCCTTGGGCTTTGTCTACCTTTTACATAATTTGTACATCGTTTAATTGTTTGGCTGACACAAGTAAAGTGTTCAATCACATGCTTGCTGTGACTGTTCTATAAATGTAGCTTGCAGGTTCTTGTCCATCGACTCTTCCATGGTAAAAACAGAAGAAAATAAATTATCTGCTTTCTCTCTGTCCCCACTAACCATCCCCCCCATTTCAGATAACAAAGACCCAACATTATCAGCCTTTTTTGTAGCTATTTGTCACGTACAAGTAGTTTGGAGACACCGTGGTCAGGTAGGACTCCAGGACAGAACAGTTCAGACAAGCCGAGGTCAGGATTCCAGAGAACAGGATAGCCGGTATACGTAGCCGAGGTCAGGATTCAGGAGATCAGGATAAACGATAAACAAGCCGAGGTCAGGATACAGGATAACAACGTAGTCAGGCAAGCCGAGGTCAAACACAGGAATCAAGCAGGTAAACGCTATCTGGGTGCTAGCACAGGGCATAGACGACCATCAGAAGGCAAGGTGTAACTGGTCTGAGGGGTTTAAATGGGGAACCGCGGAGGAAGTCTGAATCTCCCATCAGCCCCCTCATGACATCACTTCCGGTGTCCAGGAATCGCGGCCATCTTGATGGTGGCGTAATCTACCTTCATAAAGTCCCGCAGTAGGTGAGTCCGCCACTAGAGGGCGCGCGAGCACTGAAGCTGGACGCCGTGTACCAGGAGGTCTGCCTCTCCTGCGCGGCACTTCGGAGGACGGCAGCGGAAGTGATCGTGCGGTGGAGGGGGGTCTCCCTCTCCTTCGTGGTGGCTGCTGCGGAGGTGGCCGTGCGTTGGAGGGGGTCTCCCTCTCCTCGCGGCACTTCGGAGGACGGCAGCGGAAGTGATCGTGCGGTGGAGGGGGTCTCCCTCTCCTTCGTGGCAGCTGCTGCGGAGGTGGCCGTGCGGTGGAGGGGGGTCTCCCTCTCCTTCGTGGCAGGCTGCTGCGGAGGTGACCGTGCGGTGGAGGGGGGTCTCCCTCTCCTTCGCGGCGGCTGCTGCGGCAACGTGGGACCCGGGGACAGGTGGGTAACACTATTTATGTATTTTATTTTCTCATTCTCAAATTTAGCTAATTTAATTGCCTTTGGTAAAGTTTTGGTTGGCCTCTGCTGACCCCAGTTTTATATTGTTTGAATGCTACTTTCTTTTTATTTATATCCTGATTTATCTTACTGGTTATCCACATTGGATTTAGTTTACATTAAATTTATATTTATATTTTTGTAGTGTTAGTTATTCCACTTACCTTCTGTGTTTTTCCCCAAAATAATCTGTCCCAGTCAACAAGACCAAGGCATATGTTAAACTTGCTAAAGTTGGCCTTTTGAAAAGCCATTTCTATTTGCATTAATAGTTGTGGTTCATCAAATTCACCAATATTTGGTGGTATATATTCCAATATTCTGGGCAGTTTTAACCCCACAATGATCCCACTTTTCATTACTATGTCATCATACATATATCTTCCTGCAAATGAGGCAATGATGCTGGTTTGACATACTAACAGACCTCATCCACCTCTTTTATTTGACCTATCTTTCCTTAACAACCTGTAGCCCTCCAAATTGATTGACCAATCATGTGTGTTATACCACCTGCTACCAACTCAAATTCCCCTATTTTACCAATTAAAGTTCCGGCATTTGCAAGCATACACTTAATGCCACTGCCATGTTCCCTTTGTGATTTAATCTTGAAGATGTTTATAGGCTTCTCCCTATAATCCATACTAACCAAGCCCCCAGAACCACCCACCTTGGTTCTAACTTAAGTCACCTCCCCTTAGTAGTTTAATCTCCTCCAACAGTCTAGCCATCCTTTCCCCAAGCACATGAGCACCTTGTGCATTCAGATGCAATCCAACTGTAGGGACAGTGCCTCAAAGCATAATCAGCCCAGTGCTCGAAAGACCCAAAGCCCTCCTTCTTACTGCTTTCTGCCATGTAGTAAACTCCCTAATCCCCTGCCCTCTTTCTGGTGTGGCACATGTAGTATCTCTGAAAACACTACCTTGGAGGTCTGTTTCCTAATCTTACTCCTTAAATCCCTAAAATTACCTTTTAGGACTGTCCATTTTCCTCTTTGTCGTTAGTACCAATATGAACCAAGACAGCTGGATCCTCTCCTGCCCCTCCCAATAATCTATCCACTCTGCCTAAACCCGGCCCCCGGGAGACAGCAAACCATTCGGTTGCTGCAATCAGAGCCACAGATTACCCTATCTACTCTCTTCCTTATCCACCACAATCTGCCTAGGCTTCTATTTCTTCTTGATCCCCTCTATGCACATATCCTATATGTGTCTCATTTCCTTCTGACTGATGTCCTCCCTCATTGCTTGGCGACCCAGCTATGCTCTGCTCAGTGAGCAAGAGACTCCTCTCAAGGTTGTCGATATCCCTCAGTGTTGCAATATGCCTCTCCAGAGCTTCAATCTGAGCTTCCAGAGAGGCCACTTGCTCACATATGCCAAGCCCTTACTATAAGCAAGCTCTGTGAGTCCACTTACTTTATACAGAGCAACACAGTTAATTGAATATAAGCCCCACCTTTAACTAATTGCACACACAAAAAGGGGGAAACAAAACACAGTTAAGAAACACACATTTTTTGTCACAAACCCTTCAACCACCTTATTGCTGGTTGAGATACAAATCCACTGTTGGTATACTTATACCACTTCTCTGCTGCAGCTGTTGGATGCACAAACTGTACAAGCCCTTACTCTGAGCCACTCTGCCCCCCAGATATGCCACACTGCCCCCCCGAAATGCCACACTGCCCCCCCCAGACTTACCTATGCATCCTTAGACTTGCTGGCCATGCTCCAGACTCCCTGGTGTCTAGTGGGGGCTGCCGGTTGACGTCCGTGCGGTGCGCATAGTCAACCTCTGCTGCTTTCCGCCAGGGCTTCTATGACTGAGCACCGGCATTATTTCATAGAAGACCCAGCAGAAATAAAAGAAAAAAACCACCTTCTCTGGCGCCCAGAACTGCATGTCCTGGGCACCGGGCAATACAGATTGCGCATCCCTATGCTAAACCCCAATTATAGGCCGCACCCAATTTAAAGACTTAAATTATGGAAAAAGTGCAGCCTATAATTGGGCCTATACAGTATATCCATGAGCCCTTGAGTGTAGCTGGATCACTGGATTTCCAGTGGGTTTCTCAGGGTTATATAATATTCTGCCTCTGTTTACATACTCATCAGGACTTTATATTACTTCAGCACATAGTTCATTCCATCTACACGCCACAATAAATTCATGAGGTTGGTAGCCGAGGTCCATTAAGTAAAGCAAATTGAAGATTTGTTGTCCTGTTAGACATGATCCAACAGTGCATCTAGAATACATATTGGTGAGAACAGGAAGAGCAGTAAGACATATCCCAGAGCTAAGCTAGGTCTTTGGTTGGCTTAGCCTTCTGTTCAGAGTAGTGGGAAAAAAACTTTTAATTTGGTAGACAACATGTACCTATAGGTCTCTTTCAGTGCAGATAGTGAGAACCAACAGTATGTTGAGTAGTACTGATCTAACCCGGTATTTTATAAAGTTAGCATAGTAAATGGCACTGACCTTATACAAAAAATTGCAATACAAAAAAAAATACAAGTAAGCCACTACTCATGATTCACATTATTAAAAATTACTGTTGAGAAAAAAAGTCTATACTAGTTGTAATCATTGCAGCAAGCAGTCCTGTCAGTCACTTTAATTTGTAAACTATAAAGTAATTGCCCACGCACAATAAACCCAAGAACCTCAAACCATTAATAGGAGTATTAGGGATTGTGGGAGCATGTAGATTGTATATGTCTATGAAAGATATCTATTTTACATAAGAACAAATGATAAAAGCTAACATTTACAAATTAAATTAACTGATAATACACAAAATAAGAACAGTGTTAAAGGTATATTGGAGCTGCCTGTCAAATGCTGATCACTGAGTTCTTGACTCTGCTTAACAGTATTTCCCTTGGTTGTTTGTCATTCTTCACTGCCAACCAAAAAAGACAATGCCACAAGCAGAACAAGAATGCAACACTGGTGGTTGTTTTCCAGATTAGTGAGGTGATTCTATTGTGCATGCAAAATCTCAAAATTAAACAACAAACTTAGTTCTTGTTTAATAAGATATTTTCCTTTTTTAATTTTTTTTCTTTTTCTATAACATTTATATATAGGACTTTACAAAATGACATGTACATATAAAATAGTGTTGTCGCAGGGAGCAATTTTGCCATTTTTGCGCTATGTCGGTTCAGCGATTATTCTCTTTTCCTGTGAATAGCGTACCCATGTAAACTATATATTGTTTTTTCAAGGAGAGATAGAGCTTTCTTTTGATACCGTATTTGGATGATTAGCTGAAAATTTAGAATGAGAAATTTAGTAAAAACTAGCGAAAATTAGAAATAAACACCTATTTTTTTTTAAAAATTCCCTCTGAATCCTCACAAAATTAGGTAAAGTGATGGAATGAGGCATCCAGCGACACCAAACACTTACCTCTGGATGCACTGTGACTGCTCCGGGATGGCGGCGGCCCGGGAAAAAACAATAGACGAAAAAGTTCGCTAGATGGTCTTCAGACCCTCTAGAGAACTCTGGCTCCACTTGCAGGTTGAATACAGGTACTGCATTCAACCATGCAAGTCAATGGAGCCCAGCTTTCTAATCACAGTGTGATTAGTAAAAATTAGTTTAAAAAAACAGTAACATGTAAAAATAATTTCCCACTGATGCCACTATCAGGGGAACCTTCAAGT